>JAPMOR010086405.1:330582-350216 GCA_026543865.1 Argiope aurantia
TCTGTACTTAGTGTGTGTAAGGTTGAAACCTGCCCCCCCCCTTCCAGCTTAAAGAGATATTTCAAAATAAAATTTTAGCCTTGTCAATTTGAGGGATTCAGTTAATAAATTTTCCCATTTCAAAAATATGCACAGCCCAGTGCAAAGAAAATTTTGAATTAAAGCTTTTTTTGTTTTAATAAGGTACAATTCATCAATATTAGACTAAATAAATATTATTAATAATGCGGGTGAATAGTCTTCGAAGGCGGCTAGAAATATTTTAATTTCAAATTCAGGAAATTGTTTCTATTTTCATTTATTTATACTACAAAACTCTACGATATGAATTCAATACGTTTAATTGGATAAATTCCACAGTTTTTCTTATTTCAAAAGAATCCCTAAAAGCAAAATGAATTATATTAAGTTCCCAGCATTTTCTGCTTGACAATATCTTTCCGCTTTCGCAATTTAAGGAGACCAAATCCTTATAAATGATTTTAATCAGAAGCGAGAAGATAGAAGTGAACTAAAACTAATTATCAGGAGGAATTAAATCTTTAAAAATTTCCTTTTTTTTATGTAAGAAAATAGTTATCTTTCGAAATTCTGCGTGATGTGCCGAGAAGATATATACTTTTTGTTCGGGCTGAAATTATTATTTTCTCATCTCTCTTGCACACGAGAGAAGGAAAAAAAAATGCAATCAATGTTCTCTAGGAAAGAACCAAACTTAATTGAAAAACTATTTTGGTAAAAAGCGAAAATGTGTTTTTTCTGTAAAAAATTACCCCTCTGAAAAGCAAGAGGAAACAAAAGTAAAAGAAAAACCGCGAAGAAATAAAATAAACCGGTAATCAACCCGTTGAGGAAGCGATTCAAACGAAGAAAAATTAATGATCCAATGTACAGGTATGTTTTTTGCTCAGTGGGAGACATTTTTATTTCGCCAAGATGGCAGAGAGAGATGTAACGGAAAAAATTCCATTTGGAAAAGTTATCGGAAAGTAGAGAACTCAAGGTAATTAATCTAATTTCGGCAGAAAAAATGGCAATGTTCTGTTCCTTTTCTGTATTGGTAGTCTTTTTGCTGTCGTTTAACGAAAATAAAATTAGATTTGACGAAATATAATGTTTTTTAACTTAATGAACATATTAAATTTCAGAAAAGAACAAATTCAATTTATTTTGATTTTAATTTTACATTGAAAATGAAAGTTGACAGAGTGAGAATATTCATTCTTCTTTTTGCAATAAAATCTAATGGATTCATTTTTTTTATCCTTACATAAAATCATATTTGATGTTCTATATTCATTCGGATTTTACTGAAAAGGCGAATTATTTTAAATTAATGCAATATATTTCATCAATACTAATTTATTATAAAATGAAATAGCAAGTAACGATAATACAATACTAATTTCTAATTTTAGAAATTAGTTATTTATTTATATACAATATATTCGAAATTTTCTTTATTTGCTTTCCATAGTGAATGTGCAAAATCTTTAAATATTTTTTTTTATTTTATAAATCATTAAAATTAATATGTTCCACATGTTACTGCTGTAAATAATATGAATAAATTTTAATCTAAAATGATTTGAATTCTTATTTTAGTTCGTAAAAACTATACAATTGCTTCTAAATTCTTTACTACATTTTCCTGAATGTAAAAATTTGCTATTGTAAATACTTTAAATTAACACTTATTAGTCAGAAAATGTACGTATTTTATGGAATTACTGTGGCTGAAAAATTTGTGTTAAAATATGTTATTTTTGTGATGTATAGTGAAAACTTCACGCAATTATGATCATCGTTTTATGTTCATTATCAGATTATTTCAAGCCACTTACTGATGAAATTGTGAGGTTTTGTAATAATTTACTTTTCCTTAGGTGCATTATTTACAAAAAGTATTTCGCTACATTTTATTATTGAATCTTTCAAAAACTCAATATCTCAATTTAAATCTCGCGCATGCGCATGATTTAATGAAAATTTTAAAAACAATTCTTGTAACTGTTTATTCTCATGTAAATATATTCCCTTTCCATATATCATATTTGGCGAAAATTGACTAGTATCCTCATCCGTAAATACATTTACCTTATTTTCCAAGCTCTTTCTCAAATTCCTAGATGTCATTTTATTCCTATAAGGATATAATGAGAATGAAGAGATTTCAGTAGGGTGGTTGATTTTCTCTTTTATATAAAAAACAGAAATGAATGATGTTGATTTCTAGGCGCATGATCGTCGACTTTGCCAAAGTCATCTTTGGATGACCTTTGCGTACCTACGAGGGTTGCTTCAAATATGGGGATGTGAAGATTTCTGTATGGTTATTCATTTTCACTTCCATATTGGGTACAGAAAAGGATGTTGTTCCTGTCTGGTTCTTTCGTCGTTGACAGGACATACTTCCCATAAGAGATTTTAAATAGTGCAACATTTAAGCAACATAATTGGAATTATAGAGGCGTTATTCATAATTGAAATTATAGGTGTTATTCATAATTGGAATTACAGAGCATCGGCAACAGTAGCCGATGTACTGGATGAAGGTAGCTCATTTATTCAATTCACTGCAGATGTCTAGACAACTGGAGATTATCTTTATGACTGAAGAATTGCCCTTTGTTATGAATTCATAAATTTCAATAATCTAAAATAAAATATTTTCTATACAAGAGTCTTTCAAAAATCGGGCATGTATAGTGGACGCTCGGATTATCAATCGGGGTCAAATTGGTAGAGGCTCCAAATGAACCTCGATTAATTTAACCATTGCATCTTTCGAGTAGTAATAGATTTTATTAAGTAATATTCATTTTATAATAAAACATATCGCTAATGAAGACATTACAAAATTACACAACATATTATATGTAATATGTCCTTATGTCAGTTTTGAATGCTCTTCTTTGTATATTAGTTTCTCTACTTTATATATTATATGTATCAAATAGTGCAAAATTTGAGCAACACTCTATTGTTTCTGCTGCGCTAAGATCACTGAATGTATATATTTTATATTAATTTCTATAATTTATATTAATTTAAACAAATATATACATATGTATAACAATATATGTATATATTTGTTTTATTTTCCAAATTCTTCACTCATCCTTCTGTAAACACCGGAACAAGAAGAGTAGGATTGGTGAAATGCCAGATGGTTCGGAGATTATTCAATGATTCCTGCCGCTTCGCTTCAAAAGACATTTTAATAGTAGTGCAATACGTATGTGAAAAGGTGGACATTCTTGACAGCGAACAATACATTGAAGATATGATAAATATGATGATTATGGATTTAAAAATTCCATACATACTAGATTAAACGACAGAAAATTTCCTAAGAATTTTGGAGCAAATTCCTCAAATTTCAATTTTGATAAAATCATAAAATCCCAATTTTAACGTAAAATAATTTCAAAAATAAAAGTTCAAAGACGTAATTATTAACGTATTAAAAAGCAATTTCGCATTTTAACTATTCTTAATTTATCAGTATTTTATTGACATATCATTATTGTAAATATTATAGAAATATTTTTTCAAACAAATTCACTTCTAGTTGGCACCTCTGACGTAGAATCAAAATTTAATTAAATTAATAAGGTATAGTCATATTCTAAAAAAATGTTAAAATATCATATTATCACCAAAAATATATCCAGTTTCAAAACTGTAGCGGATAAGGAAGTGAGTGAATATTCGATTCCCCTCCCCTCTCAAATTCAATACTAGGTGGCGCCTCAGACGTAGAATCAAAATTTAATTCAGTTAATCTATTGAAAAATAGATATGTTCTGTAAACATTACTGTATAATGTTTCCAAAACATAAAGAAGTAAGTGAAAATTGAATTACAATTTCATCTTTTTTAATCGCATGATTAGACAAGTGAAATATAAAAAACTTCAAATGGAATTTAAAAGCAATTATTCAGCATATCTATATCAGAGTAACAATGAAATATTGTTACCATCATAAAATTAAAAATTAATTAAAATTAATAAAATTATTCTATTGTTCGGAAAAGTAATATAATTAAAGTAAACTTTGTAGGATAAAAGAAGAACACAAAGGGTATTCTTTAAACTGTTATAAGACAATAAATATGGCGATTTGTATAAATCATAGAACAATAAATTAAGCACTTTAACTTCAAAGCTAATGTATGATTCATCATATATTCACTATATGCTGAATTACCCAACTGTGGAGCCCTGCTGTCACCTTTGTATCAAGTAGCTTTCACAGTAATCCATTAAGAAAACACCATAAATCTTGGAAACATGTGGATTCTGTTGAAACAAAGGTAATCTGGTCATGTTGACTAATGTAATCAGTCTTATATGATGAATTATCCAGTGTAACGCTTCACTAGATACTTTACCACGCCCGCTATCCTTCACATGCCCTTGGATACTACAAGTTTGGTACAACTAAGATTAAATTCTTATAGTGCCATTGTGGCAAAAAGTAAATTATTTTGTTGCTTTATAAGGAAAAAAAAGCACAATCGACTTAAATAAATACATTAGGAAGTTGAATCTGAAATTCACAGGCATTAAAAAAAAAACTTTTTGAAAAGAATGCAAATTGACTCTTGCGTAACTTACAATCGAGTGTAACAATATAATCCACGTAAGTAGCATTTGAACTTGAAATGAACTTAGTTTAATAATTTACATTATGTTATCTTGTCACACACACACATACACACAAAAACATATTTTCTTCCATTTTTGCATAAATAAATAAAAAAAAAAATTTTAATTGAAAATATTTATAATATTTAATCTGATATTTTTTATTATTATTATGGCGCAACTGCGTAAGAAGATTGTACGTAAAAGTTCATTTTATCGTTTCTCATGCAAACTATTCCATTTCGGATTATGAATTGACGGAAAAACAGCCATTCTGGATATATTTCGTAATTAATTGTTTGGTCAACAAAATCTAGACTACTGAAGAATTTTGTAATGTACGCAACAGAAGTTTTCAAAAATACGCCATATTAAATATTATTTAAGGTTCAAATACTTTAAATATTGAAGCTGTGCATGTTACAACGATTCTTCTTTTATACACATCTAGTTGATACACCCTATATTGTTCGATATAAAAAAATCTCTTCGTATATAATATTTTTAACGTAAAAATGACTTTTCCATGAAATTTTGTACGAAATCTTTTTTCGCCTAAAATCTATATCTCCTTTTATTGTCTTTTTTAGTTAAAATTAGAATACTTCTTAGAACGATTTTTTCTTCATGTACAACTGGTTGATACAGCCTGAATTGCTCCAAATATAAAAAAAACCTTCATGTAATATATTTTTTACGTAAAAACTACTTTTTTTTATAAAATTTAATAACGTATCAAATATTTTTGCATTTGAAATTTAATTAAAACTAGAATATCAGTTAAATAAAAAAATAAAAAAATACCGATATTTTTTACCGATATAGATTTTTTTTGCCAATAATTAACTTTTCAATATTAGTTAAAGATCCATTTTATTCATAAATTCTGGATTATAAAATATATTATTCCGTTTGAGCAATTGATTTAAGCTTAGTTTTAAGTATGATTAAATTGACCAATACTTTGAGACCAGTCAAAATGTATTAAAAATAACGTATAAAATATAAAATATAAATTTTAAAACTTCGTGTCAGAGTAGTTCAAGGTGTAAAAAAAAATCATTAGTTTCTGACTAATTGAATAATTAAATAACTTCTGAGCTTTCAAAAGTTGACATCTTCCATTCTCTTGTCATATACACTGGTGTGCAAAACTTAAGCAACAATGCAAATTTTAAGCAGATAGCCATGAAATTGCAGAAAAGGAGTTCTTGCGATCAGTACAATGAACACGTAATTCAAGAGAAAGGTCATGCGTATGAAAATATCAGGAACAAAACGTCACAGGCGACGTGAGCGTACGCAAAACACGTGCGGAAGGCGCGCGTAGCTCAACACTACAATAAAAGGAAGGACGGAGACGCAATTAAAGAAATTCGCTGCAAGTGCAGGTGAGTTAATTCGTGAAATATGGCTAGCAGAAATCACCTGGACGATTTCACACTTGGAAGAATGATCGGAAAGCTGGAGGGGAGTAGTAGTGTGACCAGTGTAGCTGAAGAGTTCGGAATCAACAAAAGTGTCGTTTCGTGCGCTTGGAAAGCCTTCCAAACCACAGGTACAGCAGTGAAAAAGGTTGATGGTAGACGCCCCAGGAAAACAACTGCAGTGGATGACCGACATATCGTCCTGCAGGCGAAAAGAACCCGAAACCAGTCAGCAAGCGCCATTGTTTAGCAACTGTGTGCAGCAACGGGGCGACAAGTGTCGCGTTTTACTGTGTCCAGACGTCTTCACAAAGGTGGCCTATTCGCCCGCCGTCCTGAACGCTGCATCCCTTTGACAGTTTCCCACCGGCGGCACCGTTTAGAGTGGTGCAGGGAGCACAAAAACTGGATATCTCATCAATGAAGTCGTGTCCTCTTTACAGATGAGAGTCGTTTTAGCCCACAAGCGATTCCCAACGCCATTTGATTTGGAGAGAGGTCGGGACACGGTTTCATCCCAGTAACATCACGGAAAGAGACTGTTTCGGTGGTCCTGGAGTTGTCATCTGGGGAGGCATTATGATGAACGGGAGGACTGAGTTCCATGTTTTCGACAGAGGTTCTGTAACTGGAGATCGCTATTGTCAGGAGGTGATCCTTCCCCATGTGCGTCTGTTCCCAGGTGCCATTGGATCAGACTTCGTTTTTATGGATGACAATGCACGGCCACACAGGACTCATGCTGTTGAGGAGCTCCTGGAAAGTGAAGATATCACTCGAATGGATTGGCCGGCGTGCTCCCCTGATTTAAATCCGATAGAACATGTGTGGGATGCCTTGGGGAGACGCCTTGCGGCACGATTACATCCTCCTGGGAACACCCGACAACTTAAACAGATGCTGATGGAGGAATGGGAACTCTTACCTCAAGAACTGTTGGACAATCTGGTGCTGAATATGGGGAGACGGTGCGGAGCAATCGTTACAGTAAACGGAGGGCATATCCCATACTAAGAAACATCTACTTGCTGTTCTTCCTCTTCGACAGACAATCATGTGTAACAATACTATGAGTTCAATAAAGCCTTTTTTTGTTTGATTCCATACTGTATGCATTGTATTCATTTCTGCGCAACTATGCTTTCGTCATTCTTTCAGAACAAAATGTTGTATCTCATTTCTGAATTTCATGTCTCTCAGATGATTTCTGGTGAAGTTATGGTAAAAAAACATACCTGTTTCTTACGGTTTGCACACCAGTGTAGAAAATATACAAAATAAAGTCAAATTTGGCGCAGTTGGTTAGGAGCAAATGTGGATTAGACATATATAGACTCATTGATTTTTATTTTTATACAATAATGTGTCTCTGTTTATTTGTCATGTGAATGAATCAAAGCTTTTCATTTCAATAAAATAATACATAATGGTGATTTAGATGTTGGCGAATAATACCTAATTCATCAACATCTAAATCATCATCAAAAATCCTTTTCACATTCTTTTATATCTCTATTATTTACATTTCTGTAAATAATTATCAACAAACTAATCCTTCTCGAACGATTAAAAATATTTTAACCATACTTTTGTATTAGAATCTGAAGATTTAAAACTTTAAAAAGGAATAAATTAGAAGACGAATAAATATGTTCAGTCGTTGGGAAAAAAAGAACTCACCCAGTTTTATTCTGGCATCATTCATCAAACAATCATACAAAAAGATATCATTCGAAAGGATTAGCGTACTCTTTAACATTTTTAATTAAAAATTTCATAGGGACCGTCTATATATTGAAGATCTTCCAAGGTCACAAGAGAGCAACGGCATCTGCAAAAAATCGCTACTTGGCATTAAGGTTAGGACGACATAGGGTGACAACGGCTTGTCAGCTTGCTCGTGACCTTGTTGCTTCCTCTGGTAAGAATTTCCAGGCAAACAGTATATGGACGTTTAGCAGAGAGGGTCCTTTAAATCCTGCGTCCAGTCGTGTGTGTCACTTTGAATGCATCCAACAGGAAAGCTCGGCTGTTGTGGAGCCGAACGCATCACTCTTGGACAGAATGGGAGCGTGTTCTTTTCAAAGATAACTTGGGATTCACCGCACAGAGTGATTCTCATCCAATTATCATCTGGAGAGAACGAGGATCTCGCTATAATCTGTCTTAAGCCACTTTCCGAAGACTCGTGGCCTTACGGATAAGATCGTAAATCTGCTATTTGACCCATTGTTGGATCACTCCTGCTTGTGAACATTTGTCCGGAGCTTCCCGAAAATTGTCGGTAAAATGAACAGAAATTAAAGAACATGGGAAAACCACAAGAATGGGGAAATATGGGGGAAATGTGCTTGACTCTAGGTGCGCACACGTCGTCGGAACGGGGCTTTACGTAAAAGAAATCGACAGATTTGTTGGTAAAATAATCTTTGCTGGTGCGGTTTAATGTTAGGTAGTCCTACACCTCTGAACATTTTCAATGCAGGTACTGTCACCGCACACCGCTATATAGCTTGAAGCCAATGTCAGGTTGTCCTGGGTGCTGTTGGCCCGGACTTCATTTTTATGGACGATAATGCGCTGCCATACAGAACTCATATTGTTGACGATTTTCCTGAGGAGAAAAATATTCGTTACATGGACTGACCCTCGTACATCCTCAGTCAGACAATTCCATTAAATATGCATGGAATGGTGTAGGAGAGAGTTTGTAGAACCGTTGTGCCTCCAGCAACACCCTTCAGTAGTTAAAAGGTGCGTTTTTGGAAGAATGGGCTTTGTTGCTACTAGCCTTTACGGACATTCTCATACAAAGTATGAGTAATCGTTTCGAAGCTTGTGTAGCAGTGCATGGTGTTCTCACTCCATATTAGATTGATTTTCCAGAAATAAATGCTTTATCTCTGATCTCATGATGAAACACTTTTTGATATACGCTGTTTCTTATTTCACTTTGAAAAATCTTAAGAATTAAATCCTTTACATATTGTTATGCTGATACACTCTTTTCCGTGTGATAACATATCACGTGCCAAATTTCGTAGCAATAGAGTGAAAAGTTTATCATAAGATCATAATTCATTCAAAAAGTTTGCATAGATTTTATGTTTGTGACTTAATTTTATATGTAAGTGTATATCCATACAGCTAATAGAAAACATAATTTCGGTTTGATAATTTAAAAGAATATTTTCCAATGTTATATGGGAGGAGTGATAAAAGATTACAATATGGATTTAAATTAAAAGAATAAGAGATTAAAACATTAGCAATAGCAAATGTTTTTTTTATATATTTAAAATTAAAACACAATTTTTAATTTCTACAGTTTTTCGTTTTAATGAAAATTATAACAGTAATTTAATTCTTTTTAGAATTTTTTTATAATAAATCTATTTATTTTGATAATGCAAATTACTCCTGAAATCAAAAGTCATAAATTGAATTCACATTTCAAATTCTTTGCATTTTCCAAAATGATAAGTTTTGATTGATTATTTTATGATTTCTATCACATAACTGGAATTATCTTTTAATGCTAATTTTGTTTTAAATCTAATGCTAATGGTAAGTGGAAGGGAAATTATTTACCAATAATGCAGTGAAGGCGCTTATCCATGCAGTCGGCTTGGAATCCCACATTCCTTCAAAACCCGACACATGACAGAAACATAATTTCTCCACCATTATATGAAATTTTCAGGTAGAATCCTATAGGAAGACTATCTATTGCAATGGTTCTCATGACAAGACATCGGGAAGATTTCTTAAGTTCTTTGCCTATTACGGTCCCTAGGACCTAAAACCACCCTGTGGATTTTAACTACGGTTAGAAATGTAAAAATCTCGGAAAGTTCGTTAATGGCCGATCTAGCTCACAGGGAATGGAAATGGTGGGGGCTGGAAATTTTCATTTCGATATAAATTTTTTAATATTTAAGATAGAAAAATAAATCCAATTAGCCAAATTAGCACTTATTACGACGAACGTCTTTTGTATTTAAAATTTTTCGATAACTGCAATATCTTAAAAGTTAGGGTCGGAAAAGTTATTTTCAAGGCCTAATTTTGACTGTTTGTAACATCAAAAATCTATGTTGCCAGATAGTAACTTAGATGTAAGAAAATCTACCTTTGCCTTCTAACTTGCCCAGAAGAATTTAAAAAAAATATCCTAGACCATTGGAGCTGCCATTTTAGAATATTTTTGATTTTTTCGATTCATTAATTATAGTATTTATTACCCAATTAATAAGTTGAAAGGAAAGGGAATAAGTTTTGAAAATTAATTCATTACATAAAATAATGAGAAATCTCTCAGTTGCCGCTTGTCATTAAATGACGCGCATAAAGTTGTTTGTTGGGTCAGTTGAAAGTATTTATTCTGAAATGTATATTAAAATTAGTAATAATAAAAGAAATTTTCTAGAAGTTTGAGAATAATTTTCTGTAAACAATTTTGAAAACAGTTTTTTTAAATTTATATTTTTATAGTTTTTACTATTTTAAAAGAATAGTGAATTTTACAAGAAACTTGTTGCTCCTTGCAACAATAGCTTTTTGTTCTCTAAAGAAATTCCTTTTTTTTTCTCTCATTATCAATCAGGTCATGCCCGGGGTCTCAAAGACAACTTAGCAATGAACCTTGAGGGTATGTAGAGGCGTGAGATAAAATGGAAAATTTACATTAACAGCTTCAGGTCAATAAGTTTTGCATGCGAGGATGAAAGAAAAATTCAAATCCTTTTTAATGACTAAAGAGCGTGCACAATGGTGTTTTCAGAAAGTTTAATTAATTAAGCGTTCTTCTAACTAATTGAAAGTCGGTTTTTTTTCTTAATTTAATTTTACGATGTGATGGAATCCTTTTCATGAAATGTTAACATGTTGATGGTAAAACTGGAAAAAAAGTCTAAAAAATATGAAAAAAATGCTAATTTCTGGGAAATTAAATATGTTTTAAAACAAAAGATTTATAATTAGTTACTTTATTATAACATTTTTATTATTTTATACTATAGACAAAAAAAATTATAACATAAACATGGTATTTGGGAAATATAGCTGGGTAAAATGGAAATTAAAAAACCCTCTCTTTAATAGTTTTTAAATCAACATTAAACCGAATGGTAAATGTGAAACTGTGTTGCCATTATCAGAAACTTTCGAAACAAGAAGGATTAAAAAAATGAAAGACGTAAAAAAGTAATCGTTTAGTTTTATATGCACAATAAAGGAGCAATAATTTCTCAGTCACTATTCAAAATAAGACAAATTAGTACCAAATTATTTTTATTAGTCTTAGGTTTAAGTCTTTATTACATACTAATTTCATATTATTTTAAAAGCATTTCATACTTTTACATAATTATAAATACTGCATTATATAATTTGTATCATAAATTTCGTTAATGTTCTAATCGAAAATAAGGTTTTAAATTACTAATATTAAAAAAATACTAACAAGAGAAAATAAAGTGAAAATAAAGCTGGTAAAATTTTCTTGCGATTCACTAATTAAGCTTGGGAAATCATAGAAGACGATTTCAAATTAATAATTTAATTAGGGAGCTATATTCATTTAACAATTATGAAAAATTTATTGAAAGCATTAAATGATTGAAACTTTTTTTTTCTTTTTTTGCAGATATGGCTTCAACAGCAGGAAATGAAAAGTAAGTAAAAATGAATTGTTAATCAAGCTCAATTATTTACTTTAAATATTTTGAAAAGGAAAATCTTTTATTCTGCTAGTTAATTTAATATTTAGAAAAAAGTTATATAATGAATCAATTGCAAGAATATAATTCGTTTGCTGCTAGACATTTTAAACTCGTTAAAACAGTTATTTTTTATTTCATCAAAATTAATATGTTTTGGATTATTATTAAATTATTTTCCATTGAACAGTAATAAATAGTTTTCATGAATTATGTCTAATCATCGTAGATGTATCATATATAAGATATAAAAGTATAAAAATAAACGGCTTGCAAGATAAAATCATTTGCTTTGATTTCGCCTGTGAGCTTTCTTGTGAGTGTTTGTTGTAATTTGTAGAATGAAATACAACAAAATTTTGGGTGAGTACAAAATGCTATCTTCAGCTTTGAAAGAAATGAAACTTCGAATTCCAAATTCCGCTGCTTTTTATCACTTTAATCTTGAATCATTTCTATTTGTTTCCTTGCTAATATGTGCTTTTATTTATTAAGAAGCGGTCTATTATACACAAAAATGTATTTAAAATCATCTCAACGATGCACGTGAAAAAAGGATGTGGCTGAAACAATGGAATGTACTGTTGTAAAATTATTTAGGCATATTTTTGAAGAAAGTGCATTAAAATTAGAGGAAAAAATGCTCATAATAAAATTAATATTGCTGAAAAGTTTATTATTTTAATTTTAAGATGATATAAGTATAATGTTTGTACAAAATTATGTTCAAAAAGTATTGAAAAATCACTTTGATTTTTAAAAAATAAGCGATTTAATTTCTATTGACATCGTTTTTTTTTTAAAATTATAAATATAATTTTGTAAAATATTTTCTTAGTGAATACTCACATTTCAAGAAATAACTAAGTACCAGATATGGTAGATCTATTTTCAGCAATTTGCATTGAAGTGTCCTTTGGACGAGTTTTGTATTGTGCAAGTAGCAATTTAAAGAAGATAATATCAGCGTATAAACATTGCCATTTAAAAAGTAATGGCTTAAAATATCATTATTGGTATTTGAAAAAATAAAAATTAAATTACATTCAAAACTTATTTTTGCTTATAACAAGAGTTAAACTTTAATGAAAAATGAATTTTAGTAATCAGGAACAGTAATGAATTGGATTTCTTTGAAAGATCTGGAGATAATTCTATTATAGGATTAAAGTTTTTAAATTTTATTAACTTACATGAGAAAGCACAGAACATCTATTTGATAATGATCTTCTTTCAGAGTGCAGAGTTTCAACACACACTTGCTACTTATTCAATTTTTTGTAGTTGGACCTGTTGCGGTTTTTATGTCTGGTTCAATTTGTTAAATAATTTAATTTAAAATTCAGCACTTATTTGTCACTGCAGTTCATGAAAGGTTGCTTTAGTTTTCCCGTTCCGCAAATAATACAATCATTTAAGAGCAGGCACGTAAGTAATTAGTTTATACAATCGTCCATTGCGAACTTAAAAATATCTCTCCAGTATTATTTTATTGTAATCTGAAGCAGGAATATAGATTCTCTCTCTCTCTCTCTCTCTCTCTATATATATATATATATATATATATATATATATACAGGTAAGGTATATTTCTATTATACCTTAGTATATTTCTATTATACATTTTGTTAATTAATCTGTGAAAAGAAAATCAGAATTACTGTTAATAGGATAGCGACCCATTTACAATGGATATATAATATGGAACTCAGAGAATTCCCTTCATTCATAGATAGAAAGGAAATTCCTTCACACATAAAATAATTTGCTTGCTTTGAGAATTTTCTCTATAGTTAGTTCTAAATCCAAGCTGATTGTATACAATTCTATTCATTTGTTCAAAGCATAAATAAAATTTCTTTTAGGGGCGATTTTACATCACTTATTTTTATAAGATTAGCATTCATTATGTAAGATTAGCTTACATAGCATTCCCCATTACAGTAATTCAAACATTTCTTTTACATTTTTCTATTTTAACATCTATTGTAAAACTAATTTTTTAAGGATTCAGTGGATATTAAAGATTTTTAAATATAATCTTAGTTATATTCTTAAGGTTTGTAACAAAACAAGTCGTCTTTGGCGATCAGCTTTATCCCTATAACTTTGATATTTCTGAATGTTAAATTATTACTACTGATTATATTTATTAAAATGTTACTTTGCTATTTAATAAGGTAGAAAAATGCGGTTTAAATAGAATCAGTCTTCTATAAATGACTGCTCAGTTTGAACACTTCAAATTTTTGCCAAATCCAGAAATGGGCTGAACGCTTGTCGATCTGTAATTTTAAAAGCATGTAAAAATGATAATTCAAAATTCAATAATTTAATTTCATCAAATCTAATATATTATTTTGAGATTGGAATTTGAGTTCCATGTCGAATTTTAGATTCAATCAGCCTGAAAAAAATATATCTAAAACACAAATTTGTCTTTATTGGAGAGAATGCGAGAAAGTTTTAAGGAGACCTTTCCCAATGGTTTTTATTTATTCCTGAAAAAAAAAAAAACAGAAGTAGAGAAGTAATCAAAAGAATTTACAAAGGAAATTTGATGAGGATTAGGAAATTTTAAGAAGGAATATGATTTTTACAATTTTTTTACATGGAATTCTCTAAGATAAAGCTCAAACACATTGAATATTTACGAGTTAAGTAATGTCCTAGATACATTGACCTGGGACAAGTTATAGGGATACCATTTCTATTAGTTTTATTTATTCCTATCAAGGAATGAAGAAACAGATTCACAGCAGTAATCAAAGGAAGATATATAAGAAGTATTGAGGAGGAAAAGGAAATTTTAAGACGGCATATGGATTTTTACAATTTCCATATAAAAAAAAAGCGCTAATATAAAGAACAAACATATTGAATCTTTACGAGTTAAGTAATGTCCCAGATACACTGACCTTAATTTCTTCTCTCCGATAATTACAACTGCAAAGGGATCTATTCGAGGGTATTCAAGGGAACAATTGATTTGTCCTTCCAATTAAGAAGCAGAAGAATCCATTCGGTATGCTTATTTCAAGCTTCTTTGTAATTATTTTTTCATGGTGTCGTTCCTTTCCAAATGATCAGGATTTTTTTGCCAGTACTATTATGGTTGCCGGAAAACCCAATTCGTTTTGTTCTAATTGCTGCGATATGTGTAAACATATTTTGTCCCCACGTGTACCTTAATTATTACTCTTTAAATAAAGTTTTTGCTGTTTTGTTTGGAAAAAATCACTCGATTAACAGAAACGATCACTAGTATTTAGCAATTATTATGTTTCTCTTCGAGCGTTAATGGGAAACATTTTTTGAAAATTTTACAGATTTTAACTATGCATAAAAAATGGGTGGAGATTATTTCAAACTGGTGATGATATCCATCTTTTAACTATATAAATTCCTCTGAGAATTTAAGATAATTACAGAAATTTATTAAAAAAATATACCAGTTATGATATTTCTTTGGTAATCTTTAGTCCAGTTTATTTGCATGCCATTCTGAGTAGTTAATTGCTAATTGCTTCAAATTCATTATAATCAATTAACAAATAATTCTTTTTTTTTACAAAATTTCTTGTATATGGACAATCATTAAATATATTTTTTCTTAGTATAAAGCGCTTTTTTCTCCTGTATGAACATGTATGAAGTTACGAGATACTATATTACGAAGTTACTAAAATCAACAAAAATTACGGCTATTAGAAATTGATTAATCTTCGCTTTTTAAGCCTCTATTAGTCCGAAAATTCATTTCTGCATCTGTTTGTATGTGAGCAGGATAACTTTAAACAGAACGAGCTATTCTAAGGGAATTTTAAATGTGGTCACCGAATTTTCCAGATCCTTGACGAAATTTAGATCTCAGCAACCGTAACGACATTTATGACAATCCAAATTAAAACAATAATTTAAAATGAACCCAATTAAAATGAATTCATACAAATGGTTTTAATTTGAGATGGTCAGAATTTTAAAACTGTATTAAATGTTTACATTATTTGATCGCGGAAAGTAATTCCAAAACTTGTATTTAATTATCTTCTTCGATAGATGAAGGGAAAACTTCTTGTTTCAAAATTTTTGTCTCCGTATTTTTAGAGGTGGCACCAATATAAATATATACAAATGAAAGAAAAGAGCAGTTCCATGTAAAAATATTATTTTTATTCTCATGATTCAAATTTCTATTTTTGATTAATGGAGGAAATGATACAATTTAATAACTCCAAAGCAAGTAATTTTGTTGGGCAATTCTTCTATTTAGAGGGCCAACAAATCATGCTTCTGTGTGGCTATTGAATCGTAATAGTCCATTGAACCTCAGACGACCTGTAGCAATTAGAATGCCGAAATTGTTGAAAATATGTTTCTAGTGTAGTGTTAAACGTGATTCGCTTATTGATGGGTACATATTTTCACATGAAAAATCCGAATTCATTGAACCAATTCACATTTTTCATTACCCGAAAACACTGAAATTTATGATGAATCTGAAACAGCAGACATTATGTCGCGAAGTACGCTTCAGGTACTATACTGCACTAAACTCAAATCTTCATTTGAGAGGTGTAGTGCCATCATCTTTAATTTGATTCAGATGATTACTCCCTTTTTCCTGCGATTGAAGGAGAACTTACTAGAAATCATCATCTATTCAGATCATAAAATATAGACAGCCAGCCAAAGTATCTAAATGATTAAGGAGATGATTTCTATTAAGCCAAGATAAAAAGCTTATTTTCCTCAAATATTTCAAGCGATTTGACGTTAACAAGAAAAAGAAAAGCTTCGGTCTCAACGTTCATCTGTTAATTTGAATTTCCACTGCAATCTTTAATAAATTTTCAATTGCAAAAGTAACCTTTTCTTTCTGATCAAGGCAGATGCATAATGGCTATTATAAATTTTGATATAACACTTAATATCAAAACCCTAAAACAGTCAAACTTTCACTGTCACACAAAGTGTTACAAATGCAAAAATAGTAATAGACAGCATAGTTCTTTAATTTCATCTCTTTACAGAAAAAAATTAAATTATGACCAGTTTTTTATCTTTTTAAATTATTGTTTGGCCTAATATTTTAGTATGCACTTTAAACAAAACATGCTTGTAGGTTCATCCAAAAAAATTTTAAAAAATAGCTGAAGAAATCACTTATAGAATGAGTAAAAAATATTGTTTAAACGTGACATGTAAAAATGCAAATGCAGTATTAAAAATAACATATATTCACGTTACTTTTGATACTGCATTTTAATACTATGAGTTGTATTTATTTAAAAATTAAGTACAACTCATAGCTCAAATTTCATGATTCTAAAAATGTAGCAAGATATTTCATTGGTTCGATAAAAGATATTCATTTCAGAAATGGTCGATTCGCTTTTAATAGAATAATTGATGATTCCACTTCAAGTACCAATTAATAAAATCTAATGCAAGTTTTGATAAATGTGCTTTCTCAAATTAATTAGAAATCCTTTAATACGGGGCGTTTCTGGATGTTGTTTTATATGTGAAAAATGCACTAAGTAAAATGATGATTGGCTCAAAAATTATATTTTGATTTACACAATATATTCACATATTGCTGAAAGGAATTACCATTTTTCGAATGCGGGAGCAAAGATTCATTAACGAATTAATATTAACTCAGTTTGAATTTTACAGGTGCGAGGTGAAAAGCGAAAATTGGAATGTAACTTAATTATAATCGTCTGCTTAATACTGGAAATGGAAGAAGGTATATATTAAAGTATAAAAAACATAAACAAATTAATTTTGATGTTTAAAGGTGGTATCGAACTTAAATTACATAGATAAAAAAATGTAATCAAATAAGCATTGTAAATTATTTACAAAATTTAAATATGTTATTAAACAAGTAATTTATTAGAACTTGTATTGCATTTCTAAGACAAATAATCAATACAATTACTTTTAAAAATACAGCAATAAAATCAATAAAATTACTTATAAAAATACATCAATAATGTCTCACTGTATCCATAGAACAGCACAAAAGCAAAATCTTGCTTTTATAAACGAGACTTAAATGCATGATAATCAGTTGCAGAAAAGAATGAATAGTTTTATTCATTAATTATTTAAGAAAAAGACCAAGTGCTATTACATTTCTATTTAAATGATAGCTTAAAGTCTAAAATAATTATAATAATTTTTGAACCAAATGAAAAAAGTTTTTCCATTATCATAGCCAACTCAAATTTCGCTGTCTCGGCATTAAATTGATGGTTTCATATCCTAAACTGGAATGATTTATTGTCACACTCATATATATTCCAACCTATCTTTCATCATTATTTTAACGAAGCAGCTATGGCATTTTTCTTTGAACTCATATATTCTGTATCTCCTGTATAATATCAAGATGGAATGCCCTATTTTTCTTACTAAAATTTTGGATGAACAGATAAATGGCTTCTGTTTTATATTTCGGAGTCACATAATTCCGTTTTCAATCGCACTATATTTTTTCCATAGTAATAATTTATCACAAATAAAAGATTACTTTTCTTAACAAAAGGATTTATTTTTATAGCATAAAGCTCCTACTGATAAAGCCAAGTGCTGTCCTATCAGTTTAACCCACAACCAAAAAAAGAACAGTTAAAACTGTTTTTCCAATAGGAGAAAAATAGTTTTCCTATAAGTAGTTATATGTTTTTCTTTCATCTTTCAGTCCAAGATAGTTTTCAACTTTTGGAAATAAATTGAGGACTTCAGAAGAGCATGCAATTCTCTACAATAATTTATTAGATCCTTCTGTAAACACAAAACTCTAGAAATTTCTTTTCTCAGAACAACACTGACTCAAATTGTGCTTCTAATTTAGTAACCCAAAATACTATCAATCAGAAACTTTAATACTCAAAACATTTATTCTAGTTTAACTTTCAAAACATTTATTTAAAGCTATTTTTAGCTGCTTTGAATTCTGAAATTTCATAATATGTGAGTCTAGAACTAATCTAGTCTAAAATCTAATATAAAAAGCAAATATAAAAGAATTCTTTATATTTGCTTTTTAAAAAATACTTAACGACAGATAACAGATATAAATTCTGTATTATGAGAATATACAAAAACCAATACAACGGTCAAAAAATAAGATAAAACATGTAACAAAATTCTTTAAATAAAATAAGTTAAATATTTAATGAAAAAAGAATGTTGTTGTATTTTCAATCGACGGCAACACAGTTTTCCGATTGAAGGTTCATGGCAAATAAATTATTTTATATTTAGAACTTAATTATTTTTTTAACTATAAGCTAATCATAATAATTAAAAATCATAATTGTCTGCTAGTGCCGAAAAGTATGTAAATTTAGAAAATAAGTATGTAGAATTGGAAGGAAAATTCAGCAAAATTAGGTGTGAATTTATATTTTACGAAAACTGGTCCTTTACGTTATTCAAAAGCAGGAAAAAATATGAAATTTATCATTTGATATTAAAATTTTGATAATTATATTAATGTATTCATTACACTAAAATTCAAGCTTTATAATTTTAGAAAGATTTCCAAATTTTTTATGCAATTGAAACTTAATTATCTCAATTTATAATAAGAGAAAAATGGAAGAAAAATGTAATCTTAAAAACGAAGTCAATGTCTCTAATGAGCACATTACCACATACGGTTACTTTATAGAATAAAAAAAGGGGATGAACATTTTGTGCTCTTCATAAAGTAATTTGACTTCATTTTTTAAATTTAAATATAATTTCATTTTATATATGCACAACTAATATGTACAGTCATGTACAGTACAACTAATATATACAACAACAAAA
>JAPMOR010086405.1:350226-361279 GCA_026543865.1 Argiope aurantia
TGTACAGTACAACTAATATATACAACAACAAAATATGTACAGTCATGGAAAAAGGAAGCTTTTCCTTTTTAATCTGCTAACGATCAACTATATGTAAAAATTAAAATCACCATTTTAAAGGTAGTAAGGAATATTAGAAGATTCTGCACCTAAAATTTTCATAGAGGATCACCTAAATATTTAAAATTTCCAGTAGCAACACCAATTTTGATGTCATAAAGTTATTAGTTATGGAAAAAATCGCTGGAATATAAATTTTGATTGATATAATATGATTGCATCGTGAATATTTTCTGTTAAGGAACCATTTACATATTTAATGCATAAAATTGATGTATCTAAATTTCATGCAAATAGTATTAGTATAAAATTGCTAATAGTTTTTATTTTATTTTTATGACACCTTAAAAGCATCTACGGAATTACGATATTTGTACTAAAATTGTGTGTTATTTCATTCATGATAATTTATATTTATTTTGAGATTTTAATTTGGTAATATTTTGACTCTTCTGCGAAAAAAAATATCCAAAAGCATTGAGACCTTTTTTTTATTATAATTTTTTAATTGCTCTTATGTTTGAATCGCCTTTCAGCAGAAAGCTTCAAAATGGAAGATTTTGGCTGTTTGAATAAAAGAAACAAAATCGAATATATTTTTATTGTTTAAAATATTCTTACCTTTAATGTTAAAACTAAAATCTTACCAATAGAGACAGATAACTTTTTAAATGTTAGTCTAGTCCTCACATATTTTTCTGCTACTTATATGGATAGAAATTTGAAGGGTGGTGTACAAATATATATATATATATATAATTCTGAGAGTAATTATCCCATAGGATGTTCTTCTGAAGTATCATAATCAAAAATTTATATGAAGTTCTATTTGTTTACCATAACAAAGTTAATATAATTAATTGCAGGGGGGGAAATGTAGCATTTCTCAACCAATTATGTTAAATGGGTTAATAAAATCAATAACAAAAAAACTACATTTCGCAATAATACGTCTAAATGTAATTTACTAAAAACAACAATTATTCTTTAAAATTTGAGATTAGATAGAGGTTTAATTTTTGTATTCAGTCTTTAAAGTTTGAAATCCGTTTCGGTATGGTTTGAAAATAGTACTTTAATTAGTAAACCTCTAAATTTTCTTGCTTTTCAGTTTCATTTTATCTGCTTTTGCTCTTCATCTAAATGTTAAGAAAAATAAGAAAATATTAAAAATAAAAACTCATTGCTTTGTAATTGTTAAATGTATTATCAAATAATGCTTTTTTATGCCTGAATTATTTGTATTTAGTATAAAAATAGCCAGAAAATTGAGCTTTTCAATAAAAAAATGAAAAATATTGTATGCGCTTTTGATGAATTAAAAGTTGAAAAAAATTATAAATAGGAGAAATTGCTTAATTATGTTATCAAATAAATTATATTAATAAATGATAATCGAGATTTTGATTGTGTTTTATTTGTAGTGAAAAAGTATTTAAATAAAAAGCGTGAATAGAATAGAATAGAAACTAATAAACTATAAATAATTACAGAAAATTTCTGAATATTATCAGATGATGATATTGAGAAGATCAGTTCAGTGCATCTAAATATTTTAACCAATTGCTTGTCGAACTCACGTGTTATTCGATCACCGAATTACCGATTTTTTTTACTTATAAGGTTAAATTAAATAATTGAAAGAGGGTTAATTCATATGAATGTTATACAAAATTCACAAACACCTCAAGTATTCTACCGATTTTTTTTGTTGAATCCACAGGACAGAATATTTCTGAAATAGACGATATCATCTAATTAAAAGAAAAAGCAGTTTAGAAGTTAAGGTATATTTTTATTATATATAATATAAAATCATATATAATAGGAGAAGAATATATGAATAAAGTTTCATGTAATTATTTTCAAAATATGATAGCATCTCTAAGAAAATATACAATTTTATTATTTTAGCTATTTTCAGCAAAGAAATAATTTTATTTTCATTTAAATTAAAATACCAGTAAACTGGTACTTGATGAGATTAACAAAAAAAATCTTTTGTTGTACAGAAAATAAAAGTGGAATTTTATACACTTAATGTTTATAATGAAATATAATTCACATGTGCTGCATTAATATTTTTCTTCATTAATAATAAGTGAATTTTTTATTCGTGTAATCTAAATTAGAAATTCATAAATTTCTAATCTTTTACATTCCATTCTGTTATTTATCATCATTTTAAAAACTCAAGATACATATTTTTTTCATGATTCTCTCTCTCTCTTTCTCTCTAACTCTTTCTGAGCAAACACATGTATCTTCCTTTTAGTGGATTCAGCTCCAGAATATATATTTTTCTCTAAATAACTGTTCTAAAGAAGAAAAATGTTTCCAAAGTCGACGGAAATACAATTTTGCTTCTTATTTACTCACCAAAAAATAGTAACTCCCATCAACTTCCGTACTTGTATATGAGACCTAAACAAACAGTGGAAATAATTGCAATTCCTGATCCAGAAAAATAACTTTCTATAATGCATCTTCGATCTTCCTTTTGCCACTTCCAGATTGATTCGCCAGATTTGGAATTAAAGGTGATAAATTATGAGGCTTATAAATTTTTTTCCAATTATTTATCATCACTTTGCGATCGCAGGACTCAAGATGTTTTTCTTAGATTTGCTATCAAATGCCCTCGCTAGGGAACTGTTTGATGTCGCCTTAATGGATTTCTTGCTTTAATTCTGAGAGGAAGTACCTTCCACCTCCACCCTCAAAAAAAGCAATTAAATTTCGGTGTCGAGTGGCTGGCCCTTTCTTGACAGCTCGCTTTATTGTTCAAAGTTTCTGAAGAAGTTCTAATTGTTAATACCTTGTGTCAAAAGATAGCAGAAATCAATTCCGGAGCCATGATTTGGAAGAGGTAATTTAAAGAATTCGAATGCTTCTGGTGACAAATGAAAGTATATAAAAAGTGATTTCGAAAACTTTGTGGAAAGAAGTGAACTAATAAAGTCTGGATTTCTTCAGAGATGATAGAGATATTTCTTTTGGTGCTTTTGAAGTCCCGACTTTGCCTTTAAAAATTCAAACTTCACCGAAAGAATTTCGATCTTTGAAACAGCCGAGATTAATTTACCAAACATGAAACTGCCTGCATTTCTCATGGCAGCTCATTTTAGATATCTACACAATCACATGCACGCATGAAAGGAATAATCTCTAACCTATCAAGAAGTACTTTATTTTAACTTACACAAATGATACGGTAGTTTTATATACACAAAAATATAAAATCATTCCTGATTTTTCAGATTAAAACGTTTTTTCACGAGTGATATATATGCTTATCTTGATCTTTGTTTCTTAATAATTTTTTTTATTCCTTATAAAATAAAAGTAGCCTTAAATACATTTTAGATTTTAATTTCTGATGTAGCTTTCACTATACGTTTGATACAACATAGTCAACAACAACATAAAAATTCAGCTAATCACTCAAGTTTAGTGAATTGTCTGTCAGTTATTATTCTTTGTTTATATTATAATAACAGAAAGAATAAACTACATTTCTTTTTAAAAAAATGCCAAATATCAATTCCCTTTTCATCTGATGTGGGTAGAGCATTTCATTTGAGGACATTTGTTTTTTAAACTGAGTATTATTGAGGGTTACTATTGTGCCAGTTAGTATTAATATACCCTCCTCTCACGAGTAGTTAATTTGGTACATTTATATAAACAACAATTAATTTTACTTTCTTTATCTTTTATATGTTAGCTAAAGTAATTTCTAACTAAGGACAATAAGTATAAGGAATAATAATAAAAAGTCTGTGAATAAGGGAGATTTCTATCTTCAGTTATATTAAAAGGCGGGAAATTCAGTTATAAAAAATATCAATGTTTACACTTAAGTTATTAAGAATAAAATAATTGTAAATAGTTTCTTACTATAAAAGAAAAAAAATAACACATTTAATTTCATTCGGTTATTGATTAACAAACATTATGAATTCTGAATAATCGAAGTCGAGTTTGAAAGATGTGGATATTGTTAATATGTATGAATGTATTACTTCTGTCGAGTTCTGGGTGAAAGAAGCGTTTTTTTAAAGCGTAGTTTAAATTCTAAGTATGGGATTATCATAAGATACAATTACATTCCTGATCGATATACCATAAAAAATGAAAAGAAGAACTGCTGATTAATACTAACTCATATCATTCCATTTAGGTATTCATTTTCAGTTTTTCCATTCGGATCGTGTAAATACCGATTGATACTTTGGATCAGATTTTTGTATCTCAATTTGAGACGTGGGAGCATTTTATATGGGTTTTGTCATTTCTAGGCGATTATTCGAATCCAGATCATATCGTATATTGATATGCACTTGGTAGATTAAGTATTTTTCAGTTTTTTTTATAGTTTATTCAATGCATAGGTTTAAAATAAGTGCTTTTACACAATTAATTTATTTTATTTATTTATTTGTGTCAAAAACAAAAACAGGTGTGAAATAACTAAAATAATTATTCTTGTCTTAATGGATTAATTAGAAAGAAGCAGAAATAACATTTTTATCTTCGGTTTCAGAAAAAAAGGAATCAAGAATGCACTAAAATAACTCATTTCGAAGAATAATTATTTTGACTTAAAATGTAATCTTTGTAATCATACAGGAAAACTTCATTCTATATTTACTAAATACTATTTTACTATAATACTAAAGTAAAATTAATGTGAACAAAAAAGATTGTTTCATGCTTCTGGCAACATGAAATGCACAATAGATCTTTAAATGCATTGAAAAATTTGTCAACTTGTTCCAAATTTTTTTCGAATAATTGCAGCTTTTCGGTGAATATTATTATATGAAGAATTGAAAGAAAAAATTTTTCTCTTACCAAACATAGAATTTCACTTTTGTCAATTCACAAATGATCAGAGGGTCATCAACTTTACTAGAATAATTTGTCTTTGGTCAGCTTTATTTTCTAAACTTTAATCCAAGATATCAATATTAGGTAAAATGCTTGTGTTTTCTATACCGTCGTATAAGAATTTTCTTTCTTTTTCCATATTAGATAGATTTTTTATTTCAGAACCCAGTTCTGAGACCTATCAATTCTAGTAATTTCCTGTAAGTCAATCCGCAAAAGAAGAAAAAGAAAATATTTCCATCAATGTATTCTTCCATATCACATAAGTCTGTCTAACTTTTTTTTTTGAAAAAAACGAAATATTTATAGATTAATAAGAGAAAATCAAAGATATCAGATCCAGATTTAAATTGCAAGTATGCAGAATTGCAATTAGGAAGGGATCCAGAACAAGCCATTTATGTTGTTCTTATATTAGAAATAAAGCATGTCATCATGAGGTTTAGATTTCAACTCCAATTTGTAAGATTCTTATTATTCAATAATCCCTTCAAACACAACCGTATTAGCACAAAATGCTCTGATAACATTGTTTTGAAATCATCTAGATAACATCTAGTATTCAAAATATGGAAGAGCATCGTAGAAATGCTATGTAATATCTTTTACTAATAGGGAAAGATAAGGACATACTGATTCTGAATTCAAACGATCTACAAACAGTAAATATGAATTCAAAAGGAATTTCTGCCAGGTATCAAAGAATTTCTTTGTTATTCTGACTTCAGAGAGACTATTACAAGAATAAAAAAAATCATAGGTTGTCACGTGGACTGCTATAATGAAATTGGTAACCGGAAAACGTGGACTTTTTTCCCTTTTCTATATTAAAATCAATCAATTATAAAATAAAAACAGAAAATGTATCCTTTGCGATAAATCTTTAGGAACAAGAAACACCTAGTTGCTTGATAATGAAACTTACGAAGGCTCCCATCGTACTTTGATGTGCTTAAATGATAGTAAAGTTCACCTTTTTATATTTTTATTTCCTCATGCGCTTCTCCTAAGAATAAATCAAAAGATGCATAAATCAGAAATTATTGATTTAACCCCTAACTGGAGACATGAATTTTCTCACTCGTCCAGAGATATAGAGTCAAAATTATTCCATTGTTTTTTTTTTCTTTCTTTTGTAAACAGTAATTTTGTAATTGATTTTGGAAACACAACACATTCTGGGAATCGTGTAGCACCAAAAATATTAAAAATATTAATATTAAAAATGTTAAATGTTATGATATTAAATGTTGGAAAGATGTTATAAGAAAAACCTAAACAATCTTTTAAAGTGAATTTACTTTGTTTAGATGTTATGGAATTACACTGATGTTAATAACTGTTAGAATATAGCAAACAAAACTGAAGAATAGGACATTTTAAGAATATTTCTTAATTCTTTTTGCATTATTGAAATTAAAAACAGTTTCAGAATCATGGAGTCAATGACTCCATAAAAAACAACAAAAACTTTGAAAAAGAATAACTCGGTTATAAGCACGTGCTCATACTTTTGCCACCATACTTTTGCCACCATACTGCTGAAAGAACAACTTCTAGGTACTGAGGAGATGATTGTATTCAAGGACAAAAAACCTCATGATAATTAGAGATAAGGAACAACGCGGAGCCATTTTGACTCCGGTCTCCAGTTACGGGTTGAATAACTCGAAATACGAACTATAATTTTTTTCACAAGTATTTAAAGTAAACAGTGCTTTACAGAGAATAGTTACCTCTTTTATTTCTTTCGTATGGTATAATGACCATTGTTTTTCCTCATAAATTGCTTTTTTTAGATCAAAAATTCTAACTTTCTACTATTAATTTTTTCACTTTATAATAAATTATTAAACTTATTTGAATAATGAAATAAAAGCAATAATGTATCATCTTCTTATTTATCTTCCAAATGTTTTACTTTTAGAAGAATAAATATATAAGAGTCAGCTTATAATAATATCCGCATTAATCGCATTTTTTTTCGTTTCAATTTACAGAAAATCCGAAATACAGTTTTTTCCCCTTTCAAAGGAGGTTTGGTTTGATGAGCAGCAATTATCATTTGCTCGGAGTTTCACATTTTTTTTAGAAATTAGTAATTTTCAGTTTTGGCTAAAAATTACTTTTCCGATTCTTCGAAAAACCGATAATATCATTGGAATTTAAATGCTTGTTTGCAAGAATTAGTTTGATGTTTTACAAATAAATGAACTAATTTTCTTAACACAGGTATCAAATGGAAATCTGTTAACTTAAGATATCTTATCTTTTAAATAAAGATATGATTATATCTGTTTTTTAATGCAAAAATATTTGAAAATTTGAAATTTGAAAATTTGGATTATGTATTATAAGCATGCATTATAAAAATAAAAAGGTCATTATTCATGTTATGATTTTAATTTTGTGATTAATGCTGTTTTTAATAATGAAAATACATGTAAAAATGTATGATAACATTTTGAAGAAGAAGTTTAATTAAAAAGCAATGCTTAAAATTTTATCAATTAACGTTATGTAAACAGTTGTCCTCAATTTCAAATCCCTTTACATTAAAAATTACATTATTAAAATAGAGTACTATTTCGGCGCAAAAAACCATTGTTCATTCTGTCTTAAAAGGTAGAAATTTATTTTGATTTAAAAATTACTAACTTTTAAAACTGACGAAATTAAAAAGATCAAGTAGCTTTTAATTTATAAATTCTTGCATTTGCACTTGTTCAAAAAATTCTAAAAAAAAGTAGAAATAATGCATTGACAAAACTATTTTTTTTTAGTTTTTTTTACATTAAAATTTGAAACAAGCTAAAAAAAACCTCCTTTGTACAACCTTTTTGAAGCCTATAAATTTAAACAAAATAGAATTCAGACAAGTATTAATATTAATGCCATTATTTTTATATAAATAAAATTATTTTTGTTGGAAAAACAAGGAACATAAAATTGAACAAAAACAAGTCTAAAACGTATATAAAGTCGATTTTACAGATTTTTATATAAACCAAGTTAGAGAAACATAGAAATTAAATCGAAAATATGTTTCAAAATATGTTTTTGAAAGTTGTGCAAACATCAGTAACTCCATTTTATAACTATCGCTTAACGCTTGACATTTTTAATATCAAACTATTGCAATAAATTTTTATCGCTTCAATGTCAGGGAAAATTTAAATTTCTTTCTAGAATTTTCTAGAACAGGGTCTTGATTGCCTTTTGATAATATGTATTTTATAAAAATTGAAGTAGGGTTTTTCATTTTTATAATGCAAATATTTTATGAGAATTTAAATAATAATATTCGTATGAATCATAAACATTATGCCAATAAAGAATAATAAAAAATATTGAATGGTTTATTTTACGTTAATAACAATAAAAATTCCAGCAATATCTTGGATTTTTTTATTCCTAATTTAAAGCAGTTAATTTTAAGTCAATAGTGAATATTTTGGTGATTTTATTCTGACATTTACAAGACTCAATACCGGAAAAAGAGGTGTTTTCACAATAAAATAAAATAAATGACAAAAACAATAACAAAGGGCAGGTCTTCTTCTGACTACTAAGGAATATGATAAAATATTTTAAAAAAAATTCAGCAAATGAAAACAAATAAAAATACAATTCATTATCAAAATTAAAAAAAAAACAATATTAGTATTCATGAAATTTTAATATTTATGGTTTTTAACTTTTGGAAAGCTAAATAATCGAATAGACTATTCCTATTCTAAGCATTTTCTGGAATATGACAGTATTTAAATGCCATTGATGAATTCTATTTGCTACATCAAACAGAATCACATACAAATTTTCATAAATACCAGGTTTTACTTCATTTACTTCCAAATATCTCATAAATAGAAAGACTTAAATTATCTTCTTCAAACGCTGCATTAGCTATTTTTGAAGTAAATGAGATATTTAAAACTTCAAGCTATTAATTGCCTCTAAAGAAATTTCCCAATATCGGCAATACTGTATAACACGAGGTCGAGTCATCCAAATATTGATTTCTTATGGAAAAACAACTTTTAATGGAGACATATCCTTTAAAGTACAGGAAATAGGAGACGTTTTCTTAAAAGTTCCATTTAAAGAAACGACCCCTGTTTATGTATCTCGCTTTCGAATCGATGTCCTTTTCCGTTTTTGGACCCTTTTCAAATAGGGAAGCGTGTTTCCCTAATCGATGACACACAACTCTCCCGTTGACTTGTCCGAAGTCAAAACTCCTCCGACATGGAAAATACCCTGTAAGCGATATCGAGCTGTCTTGTGCTTGATAAATCGGATCCATTTAACGCTATCGAATGGCAGTTGCTGCTAATTCTCGTCGCATCAGGATGTTGTTTTCCTTGGGCTATCGGGCAGGGGCGGGCAAATCGGAAGAAGATTGCTCCCTAAGTAGATTCCTATTGAGGAGGACGATTATGTTAAAAGCTTTAAATGAAGACTGAATAATTATTCATTTGCAGGTCGATTCCGAGCTCGGAGAAGTCTGGAGATAACTGTTCCGAAGGTTGCAACTGCTCGGGAAGAGAAGAGGAGAAGATCCGGGAAAATATTCCAGGTAAGTCCAAACAAAGGATCTTTTGAACACCCTTCAGCGAATCATCGTGATGTTCTTAATCATCGAATTAGCACAGAATCCACAGTTAAAGTTGTTTTAATGAGAATATCATCAATTAAAAAAATCATTTGTAAATTTTCTTGCTATAACAATTCCTTACTCTTCAGTGAATCTTCATTTTGATCACGGTCATCGGATTAACATGGATGGATGGATGGATAGTGGGATTTAGTGGCGGAAGAACCAAATTTGACTATACTGCCCCAGTCATATGGTTAAAATATATAAGGCATTTTTATTTAAGATTCTGTAGAATTAGAAACTGTTTAATAAAATTGCAAGGCCATGTCTCCTACTATTGTAAAATTTGGCAACAAATTGAAATGTTAAATAAAATTATAAAAACCAATTGCTTTTAAAAATTTAAAAAGGTTTTTTGGGGGTCGTTCCCCCACGAGCATTTGCATGTCCACTGTTGAAGCACAGAAAAACGTAAACGATGGTGATCAAAATTAGGACACTCTATTAAAAGACGAAGAATGGTTAAAATTACTTGGCATCTAGAGCAGGATTAACATAGAATGCAGAGTTAAAGAGATTTTGATTCGAGCATCAGCATTCCGTTTTTCTGAAATTTTTATTTTAAATTTTCTTATTTTAACATTCCTTTATTCATCAAGGAATCTTCATTCTAACCTTGGTCATCGAAATAGCACGGAATTCACAGTCAAAGAGATTTTGATCTGATTGTCAACATGTTGTTTTTCTAAAAAAATTTCATTTGTATTTTTTTTTTGTAATCTCTTACTCATCAACCAACCTTCATTCTGACCTTGATCATCGGACAAACATGGATTTCTCAGTTAAAATTTTTGTAATCCGAGCATCATCAATCTGTGCTTTATTTTTCATTTGTAAATTTTCTTAATTTAAGAATCCGTTACTCATTAACGAATCTTCATTCTAAATATGATCATCGCACTAATATGGAATTCACAGTTATTTTAATACGAGTATCATCAATTTGTGTATGTTATTTTATTTTTAAATTTTCTTCTTTTGACAATCCATTACTCATCACCCCATTACTTCATTCTGACCTTGACCTCCGGATTAGCATGAAATTCACAGTTAAAGAGATTTTGATTCGAGTATCAACAATTTGTTTTTATAAAATTTTCATTACAAAATTTTCTTGTTTTAACAATTCTTTATTCATCAAAAAATCTTCATTCTAACCTTGATCATCGGCCAAACTTAGAATTCACAGTTAAAGAAGTAATCCGAGCATCGTAGATTTGTATTTTTTTTAAATTTTTATTTAGAAATTTCATTATTTAAACAATCTATTTATTGATGCATAAACAAAAAGAACATTTATAAATGATTTTAACCAATACTTCACAATTCTTTATTTTTTAGTCAATTTGGTATAAATACAAGAATAAATATAAGAAAAAGAATGCGAGAACAAATATATATATATATATATATATATATATATATATATATATATATATA
>JAPMOR010086405.1:361289-380553 GCA_026543865.1 Argiope aurantia
ATATATATATATATATATATATATATATATATATATATATATATATACAAAAATAATAGTTAAATGGACACATAAAATTAAAATAACATAATTTTTCGCAAAATTTTAAAAAATACGTTATTTATTAGAAGTATATAAGCTGATTGGAAAGCTTGGAAATTATTTCTACATCAAGTCCAGATCAGTTTAATAAACAATTTATTTTGTAATAATTTTTTAAAGGTTATATAAATGAACTTTTAAAAATTTTATTTTTTTATTCAAGCTACTGTTGTAATAAATGACGTCATAATTGTTCGCAGAATAAACAAAAAAATGTGAGGTTTTTTTTTCCAGTTTAGCTTATTATTAAACTTGTTTTGAAATAACTTCTGTAGGAAAAGAAAGATATAACATTTAAGAGGAAAGAAATGTAGCTCTTGCAGTTTTTTTTTAATTCTGACATCATAAATCAGAGATTAAGTATTTTCAAGGCAGTAACTAAAATTAATGAGAATCGTTTAAAGTCTCATTGCAAAAACGTGGTTCAAAGAAGCGTTTCATTTTATTCAGAATTAAACTGAATAAATTTATGACATTTAATGCACCGATCATTTTAATAAATGGGCCAGGAATATGAATTTTATTTGATAAATATTTTTTATTAATTAACCATTTTGAAACTTTTATTTGGTGGTTTTTTTTTAATTTGAAGAAAAATGTAAAAAGTGAAAAAAAGTAATAAATGCGTGAAAAAAAATGTCTTTTTGTTATCTTTGATTTCAAAAGTTTTTTGTTATGTTGCAGGTTTTGAAACTTATTTTTAAACAGCAAATGTTAGGTTTGTAATGATTTTTTTTTGTTGAAATAAAAAAAATCTTCAGCAAAAGGTTTATTATTTTAATTGATTATGATAAAACTTGCTTTAAAAAATATAATGTCATAAAAATTTCTGAAGAGTGAAACTACACGAAAATATAGTTTTTAAATTAAATGGGGAAGTTTCGAATGGAACATAAAACTTTTTATATAATTTTTTACATAGCATCAACATAGTTTAGCATACATAAAAGCTGCAAATATTCCAAATTGTTTTAATTTGTGTCCTTTAAAATAATTAAAATGTTCTTTTACAATTTATGTTAAACGTTAAAGATTGGATTTGTATCAAACATTAGTCATTTTTGTTTTTTCAAATAGTTATTTCATTTTTAACAGAAAAGAATTTGTTTTCAAAAATTTATAGAGGAAAAAGCCCACATGAAATGTAAGGACACTTATGAAAGCTAAATATTGAGCTTTAAAGGGAAGAAAGCAAAAAAGTTTATACAAAAAATATTTTGCTTACTACACTTTTCAAACTTACTACACTTTTTCAAAGACCATAGGTATTTTTTTATAAAAGTTTAAAGTGTTATAGTTAAATTGTCCGCAATGAAAAATTCACGGGCAGAAATTATTAATTTGCTATTTATGATTATTTTTTACGGACCTCGAATTTTCGAGTTTAAATGATATTTAAAATACGAATTGATTTCAGCAACATTGAAAAGGGCGTCTCAATTATAATTAAATAGAGGTAACCAGAGAAATATTGGGACCAATTTAGAAAATCCTAAAACAGTAATTCATATATTTTTTTTCAGGATCAGTACTTATCACCAAAATATTTTGCCAATCAAAGACAAAATTTGATTGGCATTATATTCTGATCACTTCAAGAATCAAATATATACTAAAGTTATATGTAGAAATAAAACATTTCTCACACCATTTTGGTTACTTATATTTTTTCTGAGATATTCAAATGAGTTGATCTGTATGAAATGTATTTCTCAAGAACGCAGCGAGCATCAAATCTTCTAATAAATTTTCTTTAATATAATTTATGATAATGATATTTTCATCTATGTTTCCATACATAGAATCTGACTGTAACTTATTTCTTTCTTGCTGACGGTTTTAAAAATGTTTCAGACTGTTTCCAAACACTTCTGCCATCAAATGTTAAGCAATTCTTCTAAGAATTAATGTAGTGAAAAATTTCCAAATCACATTTTTCTTCTCTACTTTCAGACGTTGTCGTATTCAGCGAAAAAATGAAACCTGGTGAAGAAGAGGCTTTTGCCACATACACCGCAGAAAATGTTCACTGGAATCGTATTTCTGCAGCACCAACAGAAGAGTATTTATCACCTCAAGTTAAAATGAAGGTATCTTTCGATAATGTATGACATCATTTATGGAAAGAACGTTCGATTCTGATTTTGAATTTAACGGATTTTTTTAAAGGTCTTTTTGAAAATATAAATGCAAGAGATAGTGTAGAATTCTTCTTCTAGATTTATTTCATATATGTTCATCGAAATGATTTTAGAAGATTCAAAATATTTTAGTTTCGCTTGTAAATATTTAACTCTTATCAAATCCTATTAAAAATCTTTGATTTCTAACTTGTTTGATCCTATATAGGTATGCGGACGAAAAAAAAAATAATTTCTTTTCTACTAATCGGACTGAAAATAAAATTAAGATGGATTTTGAATACATTATCTCTATGATTATTTCATCCAATACTTTTAATCAGCAGAATATTTATTGTAATCTTTCTCACAAACTAAAATGAATGTCCATTCAATGATTCCGAGCAATTATTTCAGAACAGATTTGGAACAGTATTAAATAACAATTTTTCTTCAGAACTTTATAGAAATTTTAGATAAAATATTAATATAGAAGAATGAAAAATTTACATTTTAAATTAGGTATATACATGTAGTAATATATTTGAAAGAATATTTTGCAAAAATTCTACATTCACCTAATATTATTAAAATTTAAGTTTTAAATTATTTATACAAGAGAATGAGATGCAATAACTATATAAAATCCCTTATTTTTTTAAAGTTTATTATGAAACTATTAACAAAATGCAGAAAAGTAAAACAATTCAAAATAAATATTATTTCGAAAAATTCAACTAGAATAATTTGCATATTATCTGACCACACATATGAATTGTCAAATAACTCTATGATTTAAAAAAATTATCTGTTAAATACTTATGTGTAGACATTTTTTTTAAAATTAGAATAGTTGTCTTATTTTGTAAATTTCTGTTATGAATAAAGGAATCAAGTATCTATATTGAAGTAATAAACTAATTAAAATTTATTTCTTGATTTCCCGTAATATAAAGTGCTTTATTCGAGCAAGCTTCAAAAACTCAACATAAAAGAAGAAATACACGGAAAATGTTCTCTTTTCGTCAGTATGATCAGAGAATCATAGATTCTTTCCTGCATTAAAAATTATTCTAAAGTAACTTGAAAAAGACACTTATACGGCATACAAAGACGTTGTAAGCAAATTTGGTAAATGCAAATAGACAGTGAAATATATCATAATTACATCACCCTGTTCATTTATTTTTAAGTGAAATATGTTTAACATGATTACTACCACAATGTCGAAACATATCATTAAATTTACTACAGTTTAGTGCAATATATTGGCATTGATGACACCGATGGTCTGTCAAATAATACATTTCAGTAACAGAAAAGTTGTTGGTGACAACGGTACAAAAGTATGCTAAGACAACGCTATTCAAAACCGAAAGGGCCCAGAATGAAAGACGCCATGGCAAGACGTCAAACTGTTAAGTAAAGGGAATGTAGTAGCTTGGTTAGGTACTCAAGAGAATTCGACATAGCTCAAATTCTATAATTTTGCTTATTGATGTCATTATGAAGTGAAAAGTTGGCTTCATTCATCTACCTGTCGTACCGCACCCGTACCTATTGTGTCGGCGGCTATGTGGAAAAGATTAATCTTTCATTTGCATCTGCCGGTAATAATGAAGTGTTGTACCTTTACCTTGTACATATACAGATTCAAGATTTCGTGCAGAATGTATAGAATCAATGATTCTGGATCCCCGCGATTTATTCTGGCTTCACGAGCCCTGATACTCCTTACTGATATTTCGGCTGCCAATTATTACAAGATAATTTATTACAACATGGACTCGCTCTACTCTCAGGGATGGTCTGTCACTTATACGTGGATGATCCTTCAAATTCAACGTTTCATCTAATGGCTCTGCTAAATTCCGCATCCCATTCAATAAAATAGGGACTTTTTATGACTTTATTTTTTCTTCGTGTAAAATATTTTCAATGCAACAGTTGTGGAATCACTTTTTTCTTGACAATTAACACGTTGAGTACTTCGTTGAATGTCTTACAATATACACTCATGTACATAAATTAAGGATAATGTAAGTTCAGGAAAAGAAAGAGTCAGAATCAAAACAAATGTGACTTATTTGTAAAGCCTATTTATTAAGCAAAAGGTGAAGAACAAAAAAGAGACTATATGTTTTATATCATTAATAAAAATTGCGTTTTTTTTGCACCCTGGAGCAAATTATTAAAAAAAAACACTTTTTATAAAAAACAATATTACATGGTTGGTACGATGGGTATGTCTCCCAGACGATGCAATACAGTCCGTACAACGCTTAAGCAGGCTGAGTATCAAATTATCAATCTGATCTTGGAGAATATTACACCACTCATCAAGCAATGCTCTCCAAAGTTCCGGTAGACATGTAGAAGGTTGTTGACGATATGCAACTCCTCGGCCAAGCATGTCCCACACATGCTGTACTGGATTCAAGTCCGGTGAGAATGCTGGCCAATCCATACGGATAATATCCTCCGTTCAAAGGCATTCGTTTATGATGTTTGCACGGTGAGGACGGGCGTTGTCATCCATAAACACGAATTCTGCGCCTGTGGCGTCACGAAATATACGTACATGTTGTTCCAGAATGATGTCCCAATTGATTTGGCCTGTCATGGCTCCAATTTGAACATGCAGATCAGTTCTGGAATCCAGAATAATTCCTCCCCAAACGAGCAATTCTTCACCACCATAATGGTGTCGTTTAATGATGCTCTCTTGTGGTAACGGGTACCTGGCGCTCTCCTTAGGAAGGTGCGGTGAAGATCAGACTGCAAGCTAAACCTGGACTCGTTGGAAAACATTACACAAACCCACTGTTTCGGTGTCCGCAATGCATGCTCTCTACTCCGGGCTAACCGCAGGCGACAGTGAGTTGCAGTAAGTGGAACACATCTGACAAGACTACGAGCATATAGACCAATCCGCCCTAATCGTCTGTACACGGTCTGCCTTGAAACTGTCTTACCTGTCTTGTCAAGAGAGCTGACGAGGCAAGTCTGATGCTGTGCCCCGTCTGTTTCGTTCGGCAGTAACTGCCAAATACCGATCCTTATTCGGTGTTTTCTAACTCGGGAGCGACCTGTGCTGTAACGTCTATTCACATTACCATCATCTTGGAATCGTTACCAAAGCCTGTAGATGACACTCTGGGCGATTCCAAGTTTATCGGATACTTCCAGCTGGGTACGCCCACATTCCAGACGGCCGATAATTCTACCACTTAAAAAATCCTCCAAATGCGTCCTTAGTGTCATAACTATGCGGTTATTGCGTTGAAAGGCTTATAAAGCGTTCGAACAAATTTACTTCTTTGCCTGTATTCCTTATACATCACTTTCTTACACTCTCGTCATTGTGACGTACTATCGGTTTCATCTGGTGGCTTCCTGCAATTTGCATATGATTTTTGATGAAGTGTGTAGTCATTTTACGGGTGATATATGTATTTTAGAGTTCGATTTCCACGTGTCTCTGAATTATCCTTAACTTATGGACTTGAGTGTAATTTATATGAGACCACCGGTCACCTGTGATCACTACGGCAGTCATTGTTTTAATCGCCAACGTTCTATTTGGTAACGGTAATATACTGCAGAAATCGAATGATGAATCTGTTTCCAGGTGTTTTATGGTCAGCCAGATTTTAATAAAACAACTCAGTATGATGTTTTATACCTAACTTTCGGTCACTTTTGGAATCAATCAACTTAGATAATCCAGTGTCCTCCTGTCTATATTCATGCAAATCCAATTTTTTTCCTATGCAATACTTTTTATAATGTATTTTTAAAGTTTATGCGAATTTATGACATAGCTTGTATAGTTAGCCGAATTTTTCAGAAAACTTTCGGATCCACATTGAAATATTTGTTTTTCCCTGCTTTTAATATATATATATATATATAACTCGCATTTCTGAAAATGATCCTCTGTGATGTAAAAGAAACCGATATATTAATATTCAACTAGCAGTTGTATTAACGAGATAAAGTAATATATAAGGGAAGTTTTAAATTGATGAATTCAATAATGATCACGCAAAGAGTAACCGATGATTATTATATTTATATTAATAGGACTGAATAAAACTTTTTGGAATTAAGTGAAATTTTATTTGAATTAAGAATAAATAAATCGTATAGTTAAATTTGCTGAATTTTTTTACAAAAATTTTCCATTTTGAAATAATATATTGAAATTAATTAACCTTGTTTACTTAAATAAATATAATTTAAGAAGAAAAAAATTATTTTATATTAATTTAAAATTAACGCTTGTAGATAATATATATTAACAGAGATAAAATTATTACATATATATTGTATTTTAGAATAGAAATGAAAAAAAAATGTAAAATTTCTAATTTATAAAGAGATTAGATTAAAAGTCTTATTTTATAAAAATTGGAATGTGTCCCTTTATTTCATAATCCTTCTAATAAACTTAATCAAATCTTATAAAAAAGGCATTTCAGAATCATATTAAGTATTAAGAAAAATAGATTAAAATGTTTTTCAAAAAATGGATATCAACATTTAAGTTTGCCAAATAAGATGCTAGATAATTCTAATTAAGAATTTTTATACGTTTTCCAATGATGATGTTTTGTTTATTATGAAGAGATATTTTTTTCCTAAATCTTTCTGATCCTTTTAATCTCACTATAAGTATTTTCAGTTCATATTGTGAGACGTTACAATTCAGTTCATATTGTAGAATTTTTTTAACGTAATGTATGTAGGTTGAGGTGCATACTAGAAGTAACATTCGAGTGAATTTTCTTATTGGAGCTTTGATTTCCAGTCACTTCTTGCAGAACACTTTGTGCTATTGTGGTTGTTTCATAACTATTTGCTGTATATGCATGGTGAAGTTTTGCAAGTCTGTTTTTTGTGAGTTCCTTCTGTGTTTTATTACCGTCTTTCGTGTAAAATAAAGTATATTAACCATTACTGAGGATGCAGGACTTTTCAAAATATTTTCATCGGATTTTTCATAAAAATCTTTTTGACCGAAACATATTTCATTGCAGTCTGTTTATATATGTCGTGTATTTAAATGACATACCACTTCTAGCCGCTTATCTTGAGATTTCAATGGGCATCATATTAAATAAATCATCTGCTAATCTTGCGACATCCACCTTTACGTCTTTAAAATTATATCCCGCCATTTCAGTATTTAACTGGTAGAAATATATTTTGTATGGTATTTGGAGTTCCAATGAAATTTTGGTCAACAGGCAAGATTGACTGTTGGTTACATTTGTTTAATTCTCACAATATAAATTAAATATGTAATAAAAAATATATCGACTGTTTGAAAGTACTTTGAAAAACGAAGAGAGTGTTAGAGTGAATATTCTATTAACCAGTTAAATGTTTCGATCTCTTTGGAAAATCCGTAAATTGTATCATAAAAATTTAGCGATGATAAGTATACACGTCAAACACAGAGTATATGTAATATCGAATTATGCTTTAGTGAAATGACTTTTATTTTTTTTCATTTCAAAAATCACATTTATTTCTTTATTTAAACTAACATACATTTTTTGCATATAAACGAAAAGAAACGTAAAAAATCAATTTATTATTTTAATTTGCTTTTCGAGAATGGTATTGAGCAAACAAGGTACAAAACATAATGATCTTTTATTTGTTCTCTTAATTTCAACTCGGCCTCAAAATATTTTAGAATCTTGAAATTTGCGAATATGTTTGAATTTTTATTAAAATTGTAATTCAAACTGCAAATTGTTATTATTTACTAATCCTGACAAATAAATTCATCATAAAACAACAAAATGTTGTATTTTTTCCACTGGTTAAAATGTTCCCTCATATTTCCATGGTGATATGACAAGGAATAAATTTTAGAACTCATAACATTATTTACGATAAATGTTAAGTACACTATCACGAATAGTATTATATTTATATAAGGCTAAATTTTCTATTATTTCATTAAAATTTATTTTTTTATAGTATTAACAATGCAACCAAATACACGTTGATGCTATGTCAATTATGAGATTCTTCTTGACACTAAAAATATGATAACGAAAAATCAACTGACCAGAATTAAAGAAAACGGGACACATTTATGCTGTATTAACACATTTTTAATATATTTTGACATTATTTCGCATTTATAGCTTCAGAGCACCAAAGGCCCATGGCCTCAACAGTCCGGAGACTGGCCTCCACAGTCCATGGAAGCAGTCCAGCTGCAATTTCACAGACCAGCGGAGGACAGCAGTAGCCAGGACCCTCGGCTAACCTTGCCAATGCACACGCTGCCAACGATTGAGGAGAATCCGGTGGTCAGCTCATCAACGTCGCCGCCGACTGTGATACCAAAACAGCCTGTCATCATGTCCGCGAGACAAACAGACGTCTGATAGAATTAAAAGGCATAAATGTAAGCAGAATGAAACGCCGATCAATATAAGTCCCCGTGTCACCTTCGTATTGAATATTTTTTAAACTATACGCCTTTGGCGACCAACTTGTTCGACGAAAATAATATTTGTATTTCAATCAGTTTTATGCTAATATTGATATTCGTAATACTTTGAGCAGCATATTCTTAAATCACAAATATTGATATGTATTTGAATTGAACTACTTTTGTTGATCCGTTTATTGTCCACATGGATATACGTTAAGTAATATGAAGTAATTATTCTTGTCATCTGACCTCTAATTTCACGTAATCAGAATCAATGGCACTTGCTTACTTCGCAAGTAAAACATGCAATAAATTCCATTATGTGATGCGACGCGTTTTATATTTAATAGCAGGATAAATGAATTGATATCTGCTAATAAAATCAAAAAAATGAGATAAAAATAATTTATTTTAAATATATTTTCTAATATGCTTGTTATTTTTATAAGGCTTTATTTGCATATCCTCCAAATAATATGACATAATGAAAAATTACTTTTTTAAAATAACATATATTCAAAAATAATCAATCATTATTCCTTAGCTTTCAGCAATGGAAGTAAAATATCCAATTACGAGTAAATATTTGAATTATCAATGAAATATATTTTGTAACAATGAAAGTGTTAGCAGATTATTTATTACTATTATTTTTAATTTAGATAAGTATTGGATAAGTATTAAGGTAAGTATGAATGACTTCCTTTCTTTTGCTTTGCTTCATTTCTACCAACAGTTTTCGTTGCTTATTCGAATGGTATTACAAACTTTTTACTTAAAATTGTATCTATTGATGAGCATGTTAGAGAAATGAGAAACAAAACCAATTTTGGTTAGATAATATATCAGTTTTAGTTAGAAAAGTTGGCGAATGACTACATCAACAATGTGTGTAAGCTACAAAATCCGACTTTTTAAAATTTTAATCTTATTTCTTTTTCAATTTTGATAATGAAAATAAGTTTAAAAAAAACTTGCATGCAGGAATCATTGGAACGTTGTGTATTTTGGTACTAATCATCTTTAGCAATCAATTTGTACCCTTAGAATGCAGCCTTACTAGTGCTTATGCTATAAATATACGGAATAGAATATTTTACAATTTAAAACAACGAAATACAAATATTTATTATAAACTAAAGTCAATACAAGTATTTAAAATTTCATTTTAAAAGTCAAAAATGTCTGTTTAATAGTTAAAATTTTCGTTCTTGTTTAATGTAAAACGAAAACATTTTTATCTTTATTATATCATTGGATAAAGCAAGCAATTGGATGACATCAATGTTCACGTTAAAATTTGAGTTCTTTCATTAAAATAAAAGCTATTTTGCTTATAGCGTATTAAATGAGATAGAACAATTTTACGGAAAGGAAAATGATAGTTGGTAAATCAAAAAATATAATGGCTCAATTTTTAATAGATTTATTAAAAATATTTTTGTATGATTGTTTCCGCATAGTATATCTGAGAAATACGAAGAAATTGTTTAAGTAAATTATTCATAGTGATTTTTCTTTTGTCTTGAAGAATATGTTTATTAAATTTTATCGAGACAAAAACTGCAGATGTGTCTGAAAAAGAACTATAATTTTATCCTTCTCTCACTATATAATATACATTGATTGTTCACTGTACATTGATGTATGCATTGATTGTTCATTGATTATACATTGATTGTTCAATAATGCATTTATATCATCTGTTTCAGGATGATGATTTCTAAAAATAAAACTGCGGACGCTACACAAATCATGTTTTCTGCCTGCAGCTAAGTCAAGTTCTGCGAACAGGGATTTCTTAACTGAAAACTGCATATTTGGAGTTGCAAATGCTACATTAAGAGCATCTCATTAAATTCATGAGATCTACAAGAGAGTGTTTTGAGCTTATGAAAGAATATATACTGCATCGCTTTGCTATGACAGAATGCGATATGAAGGACAGGATTTGGAAAAAATAAGTGTCGCCATATAAATTTTGAATCATATACTGTATTTTAAACCATAAGAAGTCACATTTGAAGAAAATAATACCTAAATAAAAATCTATGTGAACAGATGAGAGATTTCGCTTGAATTATCGCCATCTTTAATATCAGGATGTAGAAGAATATAAACTTCTAAAATCCTGTTCATTTTCATTTAATTCGCGATTTTGAGAGAAAAATCAGCAATCTTTCAAGAAACATCTATAATCATTTACAGGTATTTATTTTATTTTATAAATATATATATATTATTAAACTGAGGACCACAAAAGTATGTCATTACCTTTGAGAACTGCGTAATCTATCATTTATGACATTTCATTTATCTAAATGTGTTTTTGAATGAAAGAATTATACATTGCAGCATTTTTCACAAGTATTTCTAATAAATATTTATTACCATTTCACAATATAAATTTACCTTTTGTTTATTTTTTATCAAAGACACATTATTGGTAGGAATTTTACAATTCCAGTTTGTGGGCAAATTTTCTGACTGGTTTTATACTTTTTTTTAATGAAATCGAAATTGTAAAGTGGGTTTTAAATCTTTTTGTTATTACAGTATTGAATTTATTTAAAAGTAGGAATTATAATTTCGTATTAATTCCAAAACAACATTTTATAAATTAAGATTTGCAAAATTAATTTTAACATGCCCATAAATTTGCCCACCAAAGTATTTTAATTTCGTTCAGTAATTAATAATAAAGTCGATTTTTTTCTCCGACGTTTGAAAAATATCAATTAAACTGTAGTTCAATAAATTATTTGTCAAAAATATTTAAAATAAATTTATTTAAATTTTCTTATAATTTTCTTTTCTTACTACTATGTTTTTTTCCAGATCCAGAAAGTAGATTATGTATGATTATTATTAGATTTAGTTTAAAACGACATTTATTAATTATTTTCTAAATCTGAATCATTAGGAATATTTGTTATAAGAAATCCGCCGTCTATTAAATCTGAAGACATCAAACATTTTTAATTTCTAAAATTAAGATTCCCGATTTAATATACAGAAATTCAAATTGCAATTATAAATTTAGAATACCTTAGTTCATTTTATTATTCTAAAAATAGATAATTAACAAAGATAATTCAATGTCCATAATTGAATTTTGATTAAATGAAATTAGTAAAGATTTATCAGTCTCAATTAAAAGTAAACTTTATGCAAAATACGTCTCAATTTTTAAGTTCTTCGGCAACATAAATTGCTGATAAAACTACCTCAATAATTAATATTCGTTAATATTTTTTAAATTAAAAATTATGAATGATTCTGCTCTCTATATTTAATGATTCAGTCCCATCTTTAGGATTTTAAAAAAATATTAATGCTCTGAAATTATTTCCATTTAATCTAATCTGGTATATTAATTTACTTTCTAGATTTATACTTTTTTTTCTAATTAAGAAATATTTACAGTAATGACTTCCTCGCTTTAGTGGAGTCCTATATAATCCGAAAACTACTTTCAATTAAAATTTTGAGATATTTCGGTGCATATATTAAATGAAGATTTCATTAACATCGTTAATTATTTTTCTCGGCAAGTAAGCCTATCTTAAGATTGCTTATGCTATTATAATCTGAAAGAATATACTTGGAAAATAATATTGCAAGACATTTTCAAAATAGATAATATATTTACATAATTTCTTTGCCACAAAAATATGTGACTTTACAGAATATTAATGAGTTGTATTATATTTACATATTTTGTCACCTAACTGTATTTCATAAGATTTTATGCATTATTATGTGACAGATTCGAGTATAACAATGTATTTATTTTTATTTCTAAAATGAAAATATCCATTTATGTAATAATTTATTCTTTTTCTTGTAAACAAAAAAATGAATTATAAACAAACCGCATTGTGCAGTAATACACTGGTATTGCTAAAATCACACTGATTTTTTTTCTAATGTACATGATTGTATATGATTAGTTATATAGTGTGAAAACAAATTTTAATATTGTGTACATAATATGAAGTGCTGGACATTTCAGAAATGAATGTTGTGAAATAATTTATACTACAGTGTTTTGTAAAGATCATATATTGGACACCATTTGTAGATAAATAAAATTTATTTGCACGCTGTTTTCAATTTTTTCGCTGACAATACACAAGATAAAAACCGGTAGCTTAAACGTATTGTTTTTAATATACGTAAAAAAATAGGTTTGAAAATTATGCATTTTCTCTTATACAATTGCTTTTTTTAAAAAATGTTTTTAATATTTCATTTTTGTTTTCGTTTTTACGGATGATACCTATATCCTTGCCTTCCTTTTGAAAGTTTATTATCAATTCGTGTGTAATATATCATCAAGCTCTTAATTTATATTTCAGTAAACATCAGCATGGAAAGAAGATGATATTAATTCTTATTTAAATTACTTGATCATTCTGTTTAGAATTTAGAACTACAATGATACGTTGCTTCAAAATAGAAATTCATAATTTCATAAACACGAATAAAACAATATGGATTATAACATGTATCAACCTGCACAGTAAACCAGGACTCTTCAAGGCTTATATAAGGAAGGTGGGAGATATATTGTCATAAAAAACATATTACAATATAAGACGCATTTTTAAACGAAAATGACAAGAACTTTTTAGTTCACTGAGTGACCTCAAGCTCAGAGCATTCGAATGAATCTATGTTTTTCGAAATTTCATATCTAAAGAGCCTCAAGAGCATTAAAAAGTTCAATCAACTTGAAAATGTAAGTTTAGTAATAGAGCAAATTAATAAATATATCAAGAATTAACAAAAAACGTGTAATTTTTCTATAATCGTGAAAAAAACGTTGAAGTCTCGTAAAATGTAAATAAATATTACATATTGAAAAAGATTTATGAGTATGTCAAAGAGCAAAAATAACTTTTTTATCAAAAATTTGGAGGTCAAAATAAACCAGTTTCTAAATGCATAAATCGCATAAATAAAAACTCTAAATAGTTTCGAATTGTAATCACATTCATGATGTATTTTAGCTTACGTTTTATGAATTTTTCCCGTTGTTGCGCAGTTGGTCGTGGATTTATAGCATACTTCTCTCTTTGTATTTTGGTTTCCGCCTTCAGATTCCCGATATCTTTTTTTTTCTTTTTCAATACAATAATAAATCATTTATTTAAAAAAACCTATAATTATTATATGTTAATATTTATTTTTTACGATATTCATTCGGGCTTAAAAAAGCTCCGTACGCAAACTACTATAATAAATCGAATTAATTTTTTTAAAATCTACAGCTATATTCTGAACAATCATAGAATTTTATCTTGGAGATAATTAATAAGCATTATCTTTAAAAGTAACAGCATCAAAAAATAATACAAACAGCATACATTTTGAAATATTTATAAATATTTTTTTATGATTATTCTCCTTTTACAGATAAATTATTATCATGAATAGAAAAAGATAAAGATAAAAATATTACCAGGAATAAAATACATATATATATATAAATATTACCAGGAATAAAAAATGATTTTTTTTGAGTGAAGCCGAAATTAACTCAGATACAATTTTTAGATAATTCTTCCTGTTCCAGAAAAATAACCTGAATTGTGGAAACTGAAAAAAATACTATAGTTTATTACGCCAGTTAAGTAAATAGTATCAGCAGTATTAGATGCAAACTAAGCAACTAAAAATAAATGTGAACAATTTTTTTTTAATATTCAAGCACAGCAGTGAGAAGTATATATTATTTAAATATGAAAATCATAGACTTTATGTAATGTTCCTATTAGTAGTAAGAGGAGAGTAGTTATTTCTGAAGAGTTGTTACATAAAGTAAGAGCTTTATTTCACATAAATTGTAACTACTTGTGTAGAAGTTTCTTTCAAGTATTTGTATGGCCTTCAATAAATGGATTTATATTATATATAAAAAATGCATAAAATGCTAAAATTAAGTAAGAAAATAAAGTATATTTTTCTTTCTTAAATTCCTTGTAAGGAATGTACTCTTTTAAAATAAAATGCATTGCTATTTTGTAAGAATTAAACTTCTCGGGACTTCTGAATACTTAGTTAAACAAGACATTGGAGTACAATATTTAAGATAAGAAAAACTATTCCACAGAATATTTTAATAAACTTTAAATAATAAAACTCTATAAAGTTTTTATATTTAATTAATATATTAATCTTTATTCTGATTAAGACTATAAACATCGATTGCATGACTTTTCAGGAGAGATTTATATTTCGATTACTTTTGTCTTGAACATTTTTGACTGAAACAATGAATCCCGAGAGAAAAATAAAACTATATAGTATTTTATATACAAAATATTTCAAAACTTTAAAGACAAATTGAAAATTGAAGTTTGAATTAAATATTATTTTGCGGACATCATTGGTATATCTACATAACCATTACGAGTTCAGTTAATAATGTAGATATGATTGAGGATATTTCCTTCTGCTTTTAGAAATTTTATCTAGGAAATAAAACGTACTGGATTTTATTTTCATTTATCCAATTCAGTTCATATGATCTAGCTATCGTTGATATACTGGAAGTATATTTTTAATTTTTGAAAAACCAATAAAATGGAATTGTCAATGGGAAAAAAGTTAAAATTTTACTTGTTATGTATGTTTAAATATATTTGTTATTATTACAAAAGAGTCTTTTGAAAGGCATAAAGCACATCACTAGAAAATATCACATTGCACTAGTTACTAAATTTCAAGAAAAACAGAAATCGTAAAATAATAAATTTTATGTTTCGATAATTATTTTCTGATGCTTTAATGTATGTGAATGAACTGCAGAAAGACATATTTTGTCTGCATACTTACAAAATAAAAACAAAATTTAAATAACTTACACTTATTACGGCTTGAAATCATAATACGAAAAGAAACGATGTTTTCCAGCTTTAAAATAACTAATTGCAGTGCAGCCAATGCATTGCAGATATATAAAATAATATGCATGAGCAAAAATAAATAAAATAATAATGATAAAATAAAATGTTTTCATTAATAATATGAAACATATTTAAAAAATAATAATATTTTATAATATCTGAAATTTAAAATTAAATTTAAAAAAATCAAAATTAATTTAAAAAATTATAAATTAAAAAAATAAATAAAACAATATACATATATATATAATAAAGAATTGATGAAAATTAAAATTTATGTTTATTAAATGCTTGTTATCAAAGCAATAAAAACACAATTTCTTACAAACCAAAGTTCTATAAGTAATATATTTTCTTCCCGTTTGCTGCAAGAAATAGCCTCGCAGAAAGTCAATTTCCTTCTAGGAATAACCGCCATGAGAAAGTTTTTTCATCGTTTTTCATTCCATTCGGAGCTTTAAGTCTATATCGCTGTTTACTATGTCACAAAAGCATATCGATGCGTTCCGCCGTTTCTTTTGTCTCCAGACATATGTAGTTCATTGTTCCCGATGCCGGATGTTTCCAAAAAGTGGCCATCAATCGAAACAACTTCACAGTTTGCGAAATCGGCAGATGTTTTGCAGTAATCCAGACGACGGCTGCATCGCTTTGTGTACACAACAATAGAGTAGCCTGAGCGTCTGCGAAATTGAGAAAGCTTTTCTTAGAATTTCGAACTGCATCAAAGTATTTGCATCTCTTCTATGATCGCAGATATAAGTTTTTTAAGTATTATATAAAAATAATTGCAACAAATAATTACAAAAATAACTACAATTAAAAAATATATTGCAGAATATTATATTCACTAGCATGCGAAATTCATCAGCTTTCTGGTTTTGAAAAAAAGAATTTAGATTTCCCTTGAAAAAAAATGTTTTTATAATTGATTCATTAAATCTTAGATTTTTATATATTTTTATTCATAATATATATATATATATATATAAAAATTTGATAGTAAATTTTAAAAATGTCTGAAATTTAATCTTTAGTTTTAATTTAAAAAAATGATTCATTAGATGCTCTAATAATTTCTCTTTTTATGAAATTTAAAGGCACAATGTGGGAATCTATCTATTTCTATATTACAACTTTTTATTATTAAAATTTGTGGCTTTTTTATTCCAATATTAAAATAATTATTTATTCTTACATTTTTTTTAATACTGCACTCCTGTAATTTACAATGAATTAATAACGTGTAAGACTACAAAGGTGTTTGTTCACAAAATTTTAGAAAGAAGTTAATTGATTTAAATCTGCCCTCAAGCTATTCCAGCAAGTGACGAACACAAGTTACTACATATAAAATGTCTTATTTATGCGTGTTTTTTCACAGATTTAGAGATATACCTCTGAGTCCTAACAAAGCAGCATTGTATAAATGCCAACACCTGTTTTCAACAACTTAGAAATGCAGATATGCGATTCTTCACCTTAGGAATCGCTGGAAAATGCACTTATCACTTTTTAAATCTTTTCTTTGTAAATATAGTTAAAATGTCTTTCTTGACCAATATCTTTGGGCAGCAAATCTGTGCTTTCCTACCTCTCTATTACATTGTTTAATATATCTTTGTTGTACATTGTTAATAATCTCGGAACGTTTTCAAACATTCTATTTCGATAACATTCGATCGGAGTAAACAGAACCTAAAGGCACAATTCATACATGATCCAGAAAAACGTTAATTCAGTTTCGAAACTTGATAGCATGGGAAAGTTTTAAGCTTGATTCGTTCGTTGCAATATTATTTTCAAAATATACTCTTAATTGTATAACAACAATAGCGCGCACACATTGTATATGATTAATATTCATGTGCAAAAATGTAAGAAATTAAAATAAAAAAAAATATTGTTGTAACATACACTTATTATTTTTTTAAAAATTCATTGAAAAGAAAGCAAAATGGTGCTTCTTTAAAATCGGCACCACTATAAATTTAATTTTTCTGAATTTTTTTAAACAATACAAATATGATTTTTGTTTAATATGATCCAGGATTACAGAGAAAATAATTTTTTATTAATTTAATTACAAATCTAAAGAAAATTTTGAAAATCCTTTTATTAGTATTTATTACCTAAGATGTAACTAACAATTCAATTTGGTACTATTAATCCAGCGGTTTATAGTGAACGATTTTTGTATTGCAGTTTGCAAAGAGTTTCTAGTCTACAAGTATTAAGCTGGAAGAATGCTATCATGAAATCTTGTCTGTGATCTCATATTATTAGGAGAATAGCTTTCTCATTCAGCAATTCCTGAAATGTCTGTGAAGTCCAAAATACTTTCCCACAATCTCTCCTTCATGCGTTTTGTCTTCCTATTCGGTATGGCTTGCTTGGATAAATAATTTCTGAGAGAAGATCAATATCAGACTATTTTTTTATAAATTATGAGCTCCATAACTTTAAATAAAAGTATATCTTACGTATGTATACATACATACAACGAAGAAGCAATCATAGACATAAATGAATGAACAATAAATAATAAAGAACATAATAAACATAGGAAAAATATAAATAGCATTTGCATATATAGTGTAGAAACAAAATATTGTTACAAACCTGAAATTCTGCTTCCCAGCATAGTTGGTTCCATCCTCAGAACGATTGTTTTACAGTCATCTGTATTGGACGGAGTCCGGGTGTCACGTCGGAGGTCCCAGAGCTTGACGACCATTTGGCGACTTGGCGAAGATTTTGGCTCCAAAATAGATTATACTATAAACATCGAGAATTTTCCCGATCCTTCCATTAGGAACAGAGATATGCCTCGAACGTACCTGATTGGTTGATAGGCTTCTAGCCCCGCCTCTTGAGACCTATAAAAAGAGGCAGTCTGTGCTGCAAGAGTAGTCGTAGTCGGAATCGATGGAACGAAGTAGTCGGAAGCGACAGAGAAGAGTAGTCAGAATCGACGGTGAAGAACTGGTCCTCCCAGTCCTTAGGAGAGCAGCGACGGAGTCATGCTAGTGCTGAACTAAGCTGTGCGCTACTGTCTGCAGTAGAGTTTTGTTGTGTGCTGCTGTTTGCACGTCTCGCGGCTGAAGATAATTGTCTTCTCTGTGTTGTATATAGTTGTCGCCTTTGCTTTGTGCTGTCCTGTGTGTCTTCGTGTAAATAAACGTCGTTCTTTTTATTCTACTGCCGCCTGCTGATTGAGCGTTCTCCACACCATATAACTTCCACTATCCAAACGAACCCGGAAATTTCGTAAAAATATTTCTTAATAATATGATATAGAAACAAGATAAAGCAAGATTATATAATAACATTTTAACAAAATGAAATTGGTAAAACAGTTTAAAGAAAAGAGGAAAAATCGATACCTGATAGCCAATTTTGTAAATAAAGAAAAAAAAAAATAATTTAATAATAAAAACTTAGAAAAGGGAAAAAAGAAATAAAAATATATGTAGGTTTCAGTTCAAAAATAAAAAGAGCTTAGATCCTTAGAATAGTCTATGGTACATGGAATCATTAATTTTGAATATTTCCCCAATTATAAAAAAAAATAAATTATCAAGCAAATTCCAAAATATTATATAGGAGCAAAATAATTTATATAATGCAGGATAATCTAAGATTTGAACGATTTATATTAAAAA
>JAPMOR010086405.1:380563-398405 GCA_026543865.1 Argiope aurantia
TACTTTTTTGCCCATCCATGTTCACTTGCCGACAATAGCAAAACCGAAAAATATATTAAGTAAGAGATTTAAATTTTTTTAAAGTTACTTTACCAATAAGTAGCATTGGACTTATGATTTCAAAGCCAAATAAGAAGATTTTTTTAGATATTAAATAGCTAGAATTTGATATAAATGCTTTGTATTTTTTTCAATAGAAAAATAATTTTATTTAAATATGAAAATGAAATAAGATGAGAACTACATGATCTATAAAGTTCGCGTAATAATAAATTCTTTTGTTGCATGTGAAAATTAATAAAAATTAATACCTGCTTACAAAAATGGTAATCTGAAAAACATTTTAGAAAATTATTCATGTACTTTTCTTTTTTCTGAGAATGACCCTAATTAAAGAATTCGAGTATCTAATAAAATAAATGTATGCAAGAATCGAAATAAAAACTCCTTAACAACCAGTAACATGTAAAAGAAATACCTTGAAAACGAAGGTGAATTGCTGAAGCGAGTGTAAGAAAGAAGTTTGCTGTACTTTAAGGGAACTGATCTGATTGAATTGTTTTCGAATTGAAATGTTGCTTTCATCAATCATTCAGTCAGCTGTGTTCGCAAAAAGCATTTGGAATAATGTGATTAAACAAGAAATCAAGATCGTAGATAATAGTAAATGCAATGACATTTTGAATTTAAACAGAAACGAAACTTTCTAAAGCAGTCTACTGGAAACAACTTTTACCTTCATAAGAAAAATAACGCGAAAAACTTTTACAAAGCAACTACCTTTTTTAATAAGGAAATGCGCAGTTTTTGATTGTATCTATAAACCTTTATTCTGATTAACATGATACATTGTTCAGTGTCTCTACATCAGTCAAAATAATTTCAGAATTAGATTTATTTTTTAAAACTTTTAATTTTACTCTTATTCAAAGATCTAAGCTTGTTTGGTTAAACTTTTTTATCGAAATGTCGATAAACGAAAATCTTAATTCTTTCGATTACATAGTAACAATAATTATCCAATACTTAAAAAATATTTAATATCGGAGTTTAAAGAGGATAGTAAATTCACATTCTAATATTTAGACGAAATAATTCTAAAGAAACCTTAGTTCTTCATTAGAAATATTAAAGAATACAAATCTCACTATTATATCTAAATACCTTTCAAATGCTTTAATATCCTAAAGCGATTATAAAATCTTGTTTTGGATATTATAAATCAAAAATAATTATTTGCGTGTAAGTTTCACTCAATCTAAACTCCTCCATTTTTATATAAGGAAGTATTATTTTAAGTACAATCAGTTTCAGCTGAGGCGATATATCCATATCATGTGATCTCAAAAACTTTCGGTTATAAAAGGATTTTTAGAGACTTAAAAAATATTTCAAATATGTGTGAAGTACTTTGAAAATAATTATAAATCTCGAATCATATCAAGAAATATAGCACTGCATATAAGCAAAAAAAAAAAATTGTAAAATCATTTTATTTTATTTGAATAAAAAAGGAAAATAAATAAGAAATTGATTCCTGCCTGTTCCACTCTGGACAAAATAGATTATCTAGCTGCACTTAATTTAATTCAAAACTGAGATAATGTACAAAGAAGCCAAAAGCCAAGCAAGAGGCACAAGAACAAAGAGGGGAAAACAAGGAAGAGAAACAGTCAGATGTCCCATTAACTGCGAGTAATTAAACTCAAAGTAATTTAATGACTAAATTGTAAATATATGTATTCATTTTAAAAACAAAAAATTCTAGGCATCTTGATTTGAATAAATTATTGGTTCAATGATTTATAATTTTAGTTCTAAAGCTACAATTTCAAGAATGGCCATTGAGCAAGTATGCGAAGTAGAAAGATTTGCTAAGAAATTGCTTTTTCAGATATATGGAAAAAATTTTGAAAAAAATATTCACTTTCTAGTAATCCACTTTGAAATATCCAATAATTTAATGAAATCTCGTGACCTCGTATTCATTTTTATTTTCTCATATGCGAAGTATAGAGGAAGCGTTGTAATCGTTAAAGAAAATTTAAACTTGATGTTTTGACATATCCCCACGTTTCAAACCTCCCTAATTTCGAAAAATACATTTTTGGAGAACTAGCGTATGTCTGTCTGTGACAAAAATAATTACAAACTCCTTTGATATAGATGGAATTTCGGGTATGTAATTATGCCAAATCTATCAAATGTTGAACTAACCCCCTTCATAGTAAACTAGTCGTCTGGATGTTCGAGTGCTTTGCTCAATATCTAGAAATTGCAAACTAGGTAGATAAAATTTAACACTCAGATAAAACATCTGAAATCTAGATCCTTATCAAATTTAGAATCAAATCAGTCAAACCATTGACAGTCAATTGGTCTGTACTTCCGCATGCATGAAAACGCAAATACTCAAACATAATAGTATTAAACAATCAAATTCGGCACTTAAGCTTGTAACTACAACTGCCGTTTCGTTTAAAATTTAGTATCAATCTACCTATAAAAAACGAAATACATATATATCACGAAATACATATAATATCACGATAGAATCAGTAAAAATGTTAGATTCACGTCAAAGATTTTTATGAGGTTTATATTTTTATGCCTAATAATCCAGCTAGTATTATTTATTTTGTTATAATTTGCTGATAAATAGAAGTTTTACATCTTTAAGCCTTATTTTTCGATCTCTGAGTTTTACTTACCTTTAACATAGCGTAGAATGAAATATCAACATATTTTTAAGTATAAATCAGATTTTCTATTTCACTTTTAGCCTTATTTACAACAAACTTAAAAGCCCATACTTTTTTAATGATGAGTTATCTGCATGTGCATATAAATATTTTTCAGTTATCTAAATATTTCAATTTTTTCATAGAACTCACTTCGAAAATCCGGGTCATCCAAAAAAAAATAGTTGAATGAATTTCATAATTTTGCTTTGTATTATAGCAAATCATATTGAGTGCTCAATGGCCTCAGAATTTCTATGTTTCAAAAATGATGTATCTGATTATTCTGATTTAAACAGAAAAATAAAGACAATTGAATGTATTTAGATTATTAAATTAACAGTGTCAATGTATTAAATTAAAGCATGTATAATAAAACTAAGCACTATTAGATGAAAATATCTGTGCTGATGGTTTTAATCTTTACTAATAATTGATATTTGTTTTAATTCCTAAGTAAGAACAGTTTCCAAAAGTTATAAAATTACCTATTTGATCCAGAGAGAATAAAGGTTGTTTTAATTAGATATGCTAGAAACAAAATTAGAATATGCTAGAAACCAAAATTAAATGTAGTATATATTAGAAAAAAATGATTTATCGAAAAATTCAAATGGAATCATCATCTTTGAATGCATTAGAATTTTAAATCTTAAGAGCATTGTATTCTTAAAACATATCCAATGATTTAATATAAAAACTATCATTTGAGTTTCAATGCTTTTGGTGAAATAAGGTTTAAAGTACATCAAATAGCTTTTATTTAAACATTGAGCAAATTATTAATTATTAATTTAAAAAGGTCGCAAAGTTAATACTAAGAAAGCTATCGATTCTCCCTTAAATGTGAAATATTAGAAATATAAATAAGCAGGATTTATATCTTACTTGATGGCACATCATTTATTTCAACCTGAAGGGTAGTACATATTTCTTAGATCGTTATTACAAAATATAAATTTTTAAGAGGTAAATAATTAAAATTATGTTGTAATCTACCGAAGATTTATAAATTCAACCAATTTTAGTAAGTTTTAATTAAAAATATATGGAAAAAAATGTAATCATAAAACACAATTACAAAAAAAATAAAGACCGAAAAGCCTGAAATGGGGTTGAAAAAAAATAATAAAAAAATAACAAATATTCAAATTGAAATATTTACATTTGCAATACCAATATGCAGAAACAAAATGAAAATAAAGCTCATTTAATTCAAATTCTAAATTCAAATCTAAATTCAAAAATCTAAAATCTAAATCTAAATTCAAAATGCCAGAAACCAGTTTTAAATTAATTGCATCTTTGCAGTCAGCTCAAGCATGCTTAGAAGGCTTCATACATATATATTTCTGGCAAATTTGACATCTAAAACTCATGATTCTAGCGGGAGTGTTATTTCTCCAACACTTAGCTTTTGTCGCTTTGAAAATTTGTAAGTAAACTTCGCTTAACGAATTCTTCCTTAAGAACATTTATCAGCAGTCGTAGATATTTCCTCCTAATTAGTTCCCTTAACTGCTTGATGAATGAAAGTTGTTGATATTATTTAAAAAATAATAATAAAGAAAATAAAGATTCACCTCAACAGATGCGGGAATTTCCAAAGTATAAATAGCAGATTCGCTGAGTTCTATTGACATCTCGAATGTCAAACACTGACTAACAGTCCATTGAAAGGAACTGCAAAAACTGCCCAAGTCGTGCTTTTGTAACAAACACCACGTGATAAAATGATAAAAATGAAATTCTTATGTAATGTATGTCCCACATGCAATGGAAAATATTTTATAAGTACAAAAAATATTGAAATAATGAAAAATTATGTTTATGATGACATGGTAATTTAATAAATTTTTTTGACCTACATTCGAAAAGAAATACTTCTTTTAAACTGCTGGGATTCAAAAACGGGAGAGGTTTGTGAGAAAAATTTTAAATATTCCGTGATTCTCGTTATATATTTGAAAGAAATATACCCTGAAGTTCGTTGTCATGGAAATTGGAAATATTGCATTTTAATGCATGCCATATTTGATTCTCAAAAAACAATGAATTTTAACCTGGAAATTTTTTTAAACTATTCAACATTTACTTTGACACTCTTTTATTAAATCAACATAATTAAAATAATCTGTTGCAATTCTGAAAATATTTGTTTTGTTTCATTGGCATTCATTAATGTTATTCTTTGAAATTTATAGCAGAATTCCCAAATTAAATGCCTCCCCACACAGAAAAAATAGGAAATCAGAATATGTTTATCTGAAAGATTTTATGGTAGAAATTCTTTCAAATAGCTGTTAATTTTATTTGAACTCTTAAGTATATAAATATTTAAAATTTATATACTAAGGAGTAGTATATAAAAATAGCATTTTTAATATATTAATATTTCAGAAATTTCAATCTAAAAATTTATGAACATCTAATGTATAACTTCTTGGATGATGACAAAATTTAATTTTAACAAACATTTTCAGTTGATAAACATGGGTGATAATTGTAGAAGATCTTCGAGTTTACCAAGCAGATTCTGAATTTTTTTCCCAAAAATTGCTGAGTTATTTACATAATAATTCCAATTTGTTCATAATTATTAAATAAAACGATTCAGTTTAAATATTGATTAATAAAGCAAAATTTCCGTATTCATTGCATTTTTCAATGCTGAGATTATTTTACATCAAAATCGATTGTAATAATAGAGATTTTGCAATTGAAGTTTTGAACATATAGACAAATTTCTAACAATCTATTACTCATCGAAGCATCTAGAGATTAATATTTCCTTTCAAATGGAACATTTCGTTATTATAAGATAAACAGTAATCGAAAATAAAGTTTAGCGATCATTTGTTGTTTTCCAATGCAATCTTATACTAAGAACTTGAGATTTGTAAGTTATTCTATAACGAGAATTTAATAAAAAAATAGTAATAACATATCAGAAAAAAAGAGAAACATTGGCATAAATAAGAAATGGATATATACAAGTGAAAAAAAAAAACTGAAAAATATATTCTCAAAATTCACATTTACATTTTACAGAAACTGAACAAAAAATGGAATTATTTTTTAAACAAGATTACATTATTCCTCACGCTCCACACTAATATAAATTCTCAATTTCCCACGCAACCCACAGTGGTAAGCAGAAATAATTTTTTTCGCTTTGGGAAATCTGTTATTTCACTATTTCCCCAAGGACAATGCTTGCAACAAAACGGCAAAGATTTTATAAATCTCATAAAACAACGCATTCAGCTTTTAATCAAATGCTAAACATAAAGAAAAAAGAAGAAGTTGCAACTTTCTTCAAAATGCATTAGAGATTTTTCATCTGAAAACATCCTCACTGACAATGCGGAAGATCTTGCGGGATCAACACAAATACCATTTTCCTTTACTTGAAAAACTGTTCAATAAAATTATTGCTCGTCAGAGTAGAAAGAAGACAGGAAGGCGACAAACACACCCCGTCTGTTTTAAAATGAGAAATGGAGCAGAAAGAAGGAAAGCTATTGTCACTGTGTCGGAAAAAAAAAATGCGATCATCAGATTTTAGGGTAAATTGAAAGAAAAGTAAAGATGCTTCAAACACGCGAATTTCTTTCTAATAAATCATTTGAATGACGGTTTTTAAATTAATGACTATCGTACTTGTAAAAATGCAAGAAAGTATATTCTTTGAAATATTCTAATCAATTCCGAGTTGTAAATGTTGACAAGTGTGAAAAAAATGTTTTAATAATCCCTTTTTTGAGTTACTATTCTTATTGGAAATGTAAAATTAGAAAAAATTTACGTTACATTTTTATATAATACAAAATAAGTAATTCAAGGATTTTTTTAAAATTTATTAAATCATTAGAATTAACATATTAACTACAAAACGCTCAATTTCGGGCATAGTAAGCGATCAAAACTTGCAAATTCAACAATAAAAATGAGAAATTCAAATGAGTATGAAACTTTAAACACAAATTTTAATTTTGATCTAATGGAAATGATATTCGCACTCCATGATTCTTATAAAAGATTCATGTAATGATCTTCAACTATTTTAAGCGCGACTTAAATAAATAAAAATTTAACTAGTTTGAAATTTTGTATTTCTTCCACCTAAAATCAACAGGTAGCTTTACAGATGTAAAAGGAATCAATTATCAGAAAACTCAATTATCAGAAAATTGCCTTAAAATGTTAAAAATTTTCGGAAATGACATAATGGAAAATTATTTTTAAAGTAAAAGTTTCATATAGATATAATAAATGTAGTATATACTAAAAACATTAAACTAGTAGCATTATTCATATATGTTGCTTAAGTAGTGAATATTGCAAGTCTTAAATACAAGAGAATTAATTCCATACCTCTTTTTTCTTTTTACTTTTCTTTCTACATAGCCATCAAAATCCGATGTAAATATATACATTCACTAATATATGGAATGACTAAATATTAGTAATAACGCTGAATCAAATTTCGAATTATTCGCTTAGCATGTGAGCTGAATTAACCCAATGAATTTTCTCTTAAAATGCTATCCACTTATTAGAAATAAAATGCGAGTTGATCTCACTTTGCATTTCGTTCGTAAGAAAAACGAGGCAGTTGATGCAATTCGAATACGCATACATGAGGAAACCAATAATTCTAAAACCTTTATTTTCTTGGTTCATCTCACAAGGCAATGGCTAGAAATTTCAATAAGAGACTGCCAAACCAAAAAAAAAAAAATTGACGAAAAATGGAACAGTGAGTACTTATTATTTGTGAACGAAACAAGACCAAACCATTAACGTGAGAAGAACTTGTAGCTACCATTTTACTACAAGTAAGTTTTGAATTCAGTGACTTGAACCCACAAATCCTTCTGATCTACAGATTTTTTTGATGATCCTTATGCAGTTGCCCCAAACAAACATCTTTTATAATCATAATGCACAGATTCACATTGTATATATACTGGAACATTCTTATGTTGTACAGATCACTGAAATATACTGCAATTATCTGTAGACTACTGTAGATTTTATTTCATCAAGCAGTAACGCAACTTTTAATTTCAGAATTAAATAAATGGATCATGTTATAGCATGTTTGAGAATTCCTTAATATAGTGAATTAGCATAACTCATTTATTAAAAGAACTTATATAGTCTTGATTCCAATTCGAGATTTGAAAATATTTCTAAAAACTAAATGTAAAAAAAATCACACATTACAGGACACAGTAAAGCATATACATACACTCTGCAACATAATTCGAATGCAGAATAATAGCTTGTAACAAAAATAATATCATTAAATTTAAAGCAAAATCGAAAAATGCCGTTTTTGTGCGTTAAAAAGCATCGGCTGCTGAAATTATTTAAGTAAAAAAATTAACAGGCCAAAAAGAAAATATACTTTTCCAGATGATGGCATAGTGCTATTTATGCATTTACAGGATAAAATGGATCAATTTATTTCCAGGTCCGAAACATCGCCATCATGTATGAAGAAATTGACAACTGTCCCTTTTTTGTTATGTTCTAATAAACGTCTTTAACAACTCCGAAATTTATTAAGTCAGTACTATAATTATCTGCCGTCATCATTGCCAGTATATCAACAAAATATTGATACTATATTGAATCAATATATTCCAAATATTTTGTATACTGCATATGAAACGGAGTAAATTAATGAAAGGTATGTGCAAGAATCAAACGTAAGCTTGCGGTTGAATTAGAAATTGAAAGCTTACTTTTTTAACAATTTGAACGAAAAAACTGAAGGGGATTTTCTTTAATTGCATTATAATACTATATTCGGTTGATAAATCTTTATAAAACAAGACTTTGAAATAAAAATTGCATATTAATATATTTTACAGTGAATGTTTTGCATGTAGTCTTTACATATAATGATTTACATGTGATATAAATTGCTGATTTGAACAATTAATTCACTAGATGATTCTGAATTAGTTGACAAAATTGTGAATACAAGTTGCCAGAACTGAAATAAATTTATAAAATATTATAATAGCTCTTAAGCCATAAATGCAAGTAAAGAAAACAAACAATAAACACACAAAGGATTAAAAGTAACAATTTTAACTATGCAACGTTTCGCTATAGAACAAAAGACATTATGAATACTAAATTCAAGCGTAAGTAGATGGAGAGGTATATGTTAGCAAAGAATCTAGAATTTTGTGCATATTTACAGGTTACCATGTTGGTCAAATGGCATATTACACTCCCCAAGATTTATGCCGAGTCCCTTACAGTGCTACGAAAAGGATAGAATAATTTCATGCCAAGTCATGTGATCAAGGAAACGTCCACTGCATTCTTTGGGGATCATAAGCAACATCAGAATTTTTTTAAATAATAAATTATAAAGTGAACAAGAATTTCATCATATTGTGACACATATGAATAAAGTCGTTTGGATATATGGAATTTGTTTGTGTTTTATGGGACAAAAGTCATCTTTGGCTAGGTTTCGCCACACTCATTCTACTAGAAGAACATTGTAAATAGGTTTCGGCACCATATCTTCTAGAAAGATATGTATTCAGTTACTTACATGAAGAATAATGTTGGTAGAAGGAGTTAGAATCTGCGATTTTCTGGTTGGTTCAGATATACATGGTTGATACAGAATAGAAACCAGATTTAGTCATGCTAAATCATTGAAGGAACTATGATCTTATTAAGAGGCACGTACCACCATGCTAGTCCAAATATTAATGGAGAGAATTTCATGATGAATATGTGATCTCGTGCTGTTTATATTATCATCTGTCCATAAGGGAGAAAAAAAGTTGAGGGTGTTAGACAAACTCATTTCATCATGGCCGATTTACATTACCTAACACCACAATATGGCGTTTGTTTACATACATTTTAATTTAAATCTGTTTGCTTCCGATTTTTGTATATGAATTTAAAAATTTACATATGCTTTAGAATAACTTTGAATAATTAAAATGCGAAATAGTGAAATGCAATTTCTATGTGATTAATGCTGATTAGATTGCTCTTTCGTATTCGTCTTATGCTTGTGAAAGCTTAAATGACCTCTTGATTCTTCTTCAATTATAGAATGCATCAACGTTTTATTGGGTAGAAAATACCTTTCACTCATGTGTAGACTGAACTACATATTTTCTTGATACGAATCAGATATAGATAGAATGTGTGATCTTACAAAATGGATGCGTACCTTTCTATCTGATCAGTAATGGTAGGTCTAAATTTGTAGGTTTATGATTTTGTATTTTTGAGTATAATGACTCATAGAAAAGAGTGCACTCAAAGAGGAGCAATTCAAGCAAATGAGTCAAAATACAAAATGAAGTACATTAAACTATCCACAACTGAGATTTTTGAATGCATTATATAGCTATTTCCAAAAGTAGAATATTAAAAAGTGTGTTTAAATAAAGCTTACAGTACATTGAATAAAATTTGTTATCGTAATGGACTTTTAGACGTAAAATTAAAATGAAAATATTCATAATGAAGCAATTTTTAGGCTAAAAAAAAGGTGGATAAAAGAAATACAATTCCTTTATTGGTTTTCTTCCAAATTATTAATTAGAAAAACAATTTCCGCTGAGTCTCTCTACACCTGGAAACAGAAATAAATTAACATTTTCGGATTTACCGGCATAGGCTTTTCTGTCGCAGGAAATATCGATTTCTGCTAACATGCATTTTTTTTCTTTATAAACGTGGACTATAATGAATCGATTCAAAATTATTGATCAGAAGATCGGAAAACTCATTTTAATTTCCATTAAGAAAACCACTAAATGGGTATTTTTTATATTTTTTTGCGTTTGTTTATTTCCCGAATTATTTTCAAATAAATGTTAGACAGATATTTAGTTTGAAAGGATACATTTTATCATGAGAATATGATTTTGTTTTCTGCTTAAAGTTAGGTTGTAGTTATTGTTACTGTTCTCAATTATTGATTACAAAATAAATTGGAAAATGTACTAACTTAATATACTATTTTAAAATAATGATACATTTTTTATAAAAAATTATAATTTGTTTTGAATTATTTTGGAAATTGAGAAAATAATAATAACAATTGCCAGAAAAAAAGAATAAAAATCTTATTCATGCCCTGCATTAATTTCTCATAAAATCGGCAGTTATCGTCGATACCTTGAATTTTATGTATGTAATAATAGTAATGCTATTATTAAATATACAATTATTTGAATAATAAATCTTAACCTATTAAAGCAATAAACCTTTTATACGCTCATATTTACATAAAAATAATTCAGGTATGAAGGATAAAGTGTTTTCATTCATATTATATGTGCGCTTTACGAAATCTATATTTTACTTGTTTTTTGTCGACAATACCATTCTTTCAGAACTTCCTACATTAAATAAATAACGAATAATTTAATAATTACTGAAACTGAAATAAATATTCAATTATTGTTAAATTAATATGTCCTAATTAAAAAAATCTTTTAAAAATTGAAAAAAGAATTATTAATTTCAAATTTGCATACCAAAATTTATAGCACATGTTTTCTTTTTCAATTTTTTTAAAGAAATATCTTATTAATTTTTGAAATTAGTGGAGATTTTACAAGTTGTTACTTCCAAAAGAATCTATTTGCTTTGTAGAAAGAAGAAATAATTTGGAACCTTGATAAGTTATCATTTAGAGACAGTTTTTTTAATAGTTGGTTTCTCATACATTAATTAATTAATCTGAGTTTAACTTGAAATAATTTACTTTGATCCTACGCTTCTAGTAATTTCAAAGAATCTCTTTCAGTTCAGTTCTTTTAAAAAACTAATTTTATAAAGATAGAGGTTTATTAATTTCCATTTCAAATGTATTCTATTCATATGGTCATTTTATCAAAACTAATAACGTTTTCTTACAGCATTTTTCAAAATGTTAGTTTTTACAATGACTTTCAATTGTTGATGGTTCTCAGAAAGAAAATGTTTTTGTTAGAAATACTTATTTTGGTTATTAAAGCATAAATTAATGAAATGAATATAATTTCTAATAATAAATATAATAAAAACATGGTAATGCATGCTGATGTTAGTTTCAGTTTGGAAAATATTTATAATTGAATTGATAAGTCAGATGTGCTTCAATTTCATAATTAATTGCTTTGTTTCATTTTTTATGTATTTGAATATTTTTTTCCAATTAAATATATATTTAATCGAATACACTTTCCATGATATATTTTATAAATAATTTCCAAACAATAGTTAGAATTCTGTTTATTTATGCTCTGAAATTAATGTCATTAACAATTTCTTAATCAAGAGTAGCATCTTTATGTTTTAAAATTCTGACTCGTAATAATATCTTATTCCAAAATCTATGTCTAAGACTAATATTTCAAACAATAAAATTACTTTTATAAAGGGATGTCTTTGCACAAAAGATTCTAATGGTATAAAATAAAATCCAATTGTATTTTACAGAATTCAAATAGATATATTTCATTCTTTAATATGGATAGCAGATTTTTTTGAAATTTTTTAAGCTTCTTATAAAGGTTTATTGTTAGAAATTAGAGAAGAATAAAATTTGATGTAACTAGAAACAAAAGAAAAAAAATTTATTACCAAAATTTTTGACAGAAAAGTAGAATTTATTGAACATATTGAAATTATCATCTGCATCTAATAGTTATGATGCTATTCTGCTCGCCAAGGAAACAGCTTAGTATAAGAATAAAACTTTATATAATTGCAAATTTAATATTTTGCAAAGTACAAAAATGATTCTTAAATTGCTCTTTTTAAATAGAGCCACATTATAATAATTAATAGCTGCGCATTATAAATATAGTCACAAATAAAATATAAACTAAGAAATTAATAGAATTTGTTTTTAAGAGTAAAAATAATAATAATAACAAGAAGCACTCACAATCTCGCTTCCAATATAAAAATTAAATTTACAACTAAAAAATAAAACACATGCTATTTCCGGAATTTTCTGATGAATTTTTAAATGTTGTAGCCAATAAAGGTTTCTGTCATTTAATTTTTATTTATTTCTATATTTCTCTTCAAGCTATTACATTTTAGTCCATGAGCATTTAATCCCTTTTGAAATAAGAAATTATTTAATATTAACATGTATTTATTTTCCAATGGAGTAAAATTGTGGAATCTCTTAATCAAATTTAAAAAAAAAAATCACTATCAGGTGGCTAGTAAGAACATAAATTTAAATTAATGTAATTACTGATAATTAAATCATAAAAATATTAAAATAGAGCATTATTATCAAAAACATTCAAACGTACATAATTTAAAAATAAAATAAAAAAAATATTTGTAAACAATTTATCCTAAAATGCAATCTTTACAAACAATAAACTTATTGAAATTAGATAAACAAAATATTTTTGAAATCAAGATTTTATTAGTGTACAACAAAGCAATTATGTTTATCAGAAATCTGAAATTCAAAATGAAATTGTGAAAGTATAAAGCTTAGAAAGAAAATTCCATCAAGTTGATTCACAATTGGAAAAGATGTAAATGAAAATTATTTTTTTTTCTAGTATTTAGATGTTGGCATCATGAATCTTAAAATTTTGTTTTCGCTTCCATATACTCAATTAATTATCTTCTGCATTTAGTAAACAAGGTCGTCTTTCTCAGAAACTTGCTTTTGTTATATTTCCATCTCATTCCTTTTCCGTAATTTTCGGTTGGATTAGTCCAGGATGTAACAACAAACTTTTTTAAAAGAGATTTTGAATAACTTTGCATATAATTTCGTTTCAAAGATCAACATTCAGGTCTTAACTTCCTGATCAAAATAAACAACGAATATATACATATTTTTTTGGTTTCAGTATTATTGTAGTATAGGAATATCTGTACATGTGACGATAATTTAAATTTTTTTCATATAAAATCTGTCACATGTCTGCATTTTAAAAGCTGAGATTACTGACATAAACATTAAAACCATGTAATAAATAACTTTCTTTTTTTGAGAGTCAATGCTTGCCAAATACTTGAATTGTGAATTAGCAATGACTTCTACTAAGAATTGTTGATAAAACTGTATACAACTGAATTTGGTAATGCACTGTACCTCATAATGAATGATATTCCAAATCTTTAAAATAGACTATCAATAGGCTAAAAAAAATGCTATATATATATATATATATATATTAATGAGTTGGAAATAAGAATTTGTTTGTATATTTCTTTTTAATATATAACGTATTTTTATTTATACAGGTTGTCCATAATTAAAGAATCACCTCATTCATCGTATACTGCAGCCGTAAGTATTCATTAGAAAAATATGAACAATTTTATATCGTCCATTTTCTAATCAGGATTCCGCTATAAAATTCTTTACCAAAGCATTTAATATAAACAGGTTCGATGGGATAGACAACTTACTAAAAGTTCAAGTAATGAAACAAATTTACCGAAACAGCATTTTAATGAAAACATTTTACAAGTATACAATAGACAAAAACAAAAGCTAAAGAACAGAACATAAACTCCTTTAAATGTTAAAACTTTGGTGTTATAGAACAATCCTTCCAATTAAAAATTAGATATTTTTTTCAAGAGGAGAACCACAATGGCATGGTGGATAATGCAAGTTTGAATTGAACACACACACACACACACACACAAAGACACTAAAAACTTAACAGAAAAAAATAGTTTCAAATTAGAACCACTATTTCATATATTATCGAAGAAATCCTGTATTCATACACATTTATCAAAGTGATGGGGAAATTATTATAAAATCTGAAAGTGTAAATTATAGGCTCCCGCTTTGATTCACACACCATTTATAATAGATTTTAGTTTCTAAAATCGTTCTTTGTTGGTTAAATTTCTTTATTAAAGATACCGATCTCACATCAGCTGTTTTAGGGAATTTTCTGATTTTGGATAGGCTTCATAAAGACTCAGTCAATTCGAGAAAAACAAAATTCGAAGACAGAAGATTATTGTCTCTTCATTCTGAAAGAATGAGAAAACCCTTTCCGTTAGAGAGGTTGCTATCTAAGTTCAGGATAATCTTCGAATTTTTAGCAAGCACTAGTGTTTAGAGCAATTTCTGAGCAAATACTACAGTCTTTCATAACAACTACTGTATCACAATGAAAATAATTTTCATGAATGGTTTTTTGGGGCCATATTTAGAAATAATCATTTTTATATGCTGATTTTTTTATTATCCTATTTATAGGCAATTTATTAACTTTTCTAATAAATGATTACGGCTGTAAATCTGAACAAAGAAAAGAGGAAAGAGTATTATACCTTCAAATCAAATTTACTTTGTTCCTTACTATAAATAGATTATAAAAAATATATAAAAATTAATAAGCTGGAAGTTTCTCAAAATGGCAATAAAAAATATTCTATGCAAAAATGAAAAAGGCTATTACTTACTCTGAATAATAAGGAATCAGGAAAGAGAATGATTAAAACCAGATTGAAAATTTAAAAAGGTAATTCAAACATAGGGAAATATTCAAAGCAGACTTCTTTCTTTTATCAAATATTTTTTTAAATCCATCCGGAATGTGAACAAAAGCATATGAATTTAAATTCAAACTGAAGTTCCTTTTTTCCCTGTTTAAGTAATAGACTGTTAAGGAATTTTAATTTTAATTTAATTTTTGAATAAAGAAATAATTAGTAGCATATATATATATATATTAGGATTTAAATCAGAACGCCATAACGGATATTATTTTTGAAATATTTCCAAAACCTTTATTTTGAATATCTCCGATTCACAATTATCGTTGAAAAGGCATAAAATCCTTTAATGAATGATGTTCCGATGCATGAAGTTTGTCTTCAAGAATGCTTCAAAACTGAAGAATACTTTTCATTACTTATGCTCTTGATATAATTGTAAAAACTAGAAAAATAAAATGTAGAAACAATTCACAGTACAATAAATGAAGTGCTATCCTTTCATCTTTTTTTCTTTTTTCTTTTCGTAAATGAAGCAGTTCTGATTGCATTCTCTCAAGCAGTTCCGATTGTGGCGAAATTCTAGTGAAAAATCACACACACAAAAAAAAGTTTGTTCTTCTGGTGAAAAAAATAAAAAAATCTTATTTGGCAGTCGTTTCTGTGCACAATACAAACTAACTCTTTCCTGTGCTGTTGTATCGTTTGAAACGTAAATAACATTTAATTGGAACCTGAAATGCCTTGTACTAACACTGCGTGCTTGCTGAAAACTTTTTATTCTTTATTTAAACAAAATATCCAACTTAGTCTTCATCTAACGTTTTTTACGTTGTTTGAAAATAAAAGATTTAAATTACTTCGCTAAGTATTAATTTAATTTAAAATTGCTCATTAAATTTATGCGGTATATTTGTTTCAAATCCAGATAAAAGAACTGAGAAAAACAAGAAGGTTTACCTAAGACTGATCTGACTTCAACTCTAATATCTCTAAATTTAAAGACAAAAAGTGTGACTTTCAATTTCAAATAAATCCCTCCGCTGTATGAGCAGTGAGTGATATATGCTCCTTTGTGGACTGCTCTCCGAGCAGCCGTTATTTTCAATTCTCTTTTATGTTGACTCCTGTTTCCTTTTCGGTTGGTTATGTTTTTATTGATTTTTTTTTCATTTCCGTTGGCAATCCTAGAATAATAAACAAATTAGATTAAAAATTATAATGCTATTTGAAAAAAAAATAATTTTAGAGAGTACTGCAACTGTAATGTATGATCAACCACTTAATATATACAAAAGAAAATATGATAAAAAGCTAACAGATGAAAATGGATAATGGTAATGCAAATTTTAATGTGTACCAATTTTGATAAATCACACAATGTCAAAATAAAGTTCTTAATTAACTTCAGGTTAATCATACGTATAAATATGTATTTACCTAATAACAACAAAACAATCAAAAATAAGCATAAATTTTTCTTATTTCATTTAAGATCAGAGTAAAAACCTAGATATTTCTAAATTAATTTGCAATTTTTTAGTTAAATGTCATCATTAAAAGAGAAAAAATACATAAAAATTTGTTTTTATAATCTTTTATTGAGTTGATTAAATAGCATTCAGGAGGGTACCTCATGACTACTAATAAAGTTGCCATGTATCTGCAGTTTAAAGCTGTATGTAATATTACGAAAATTGTTTATGAAGAGTTTGTAAAAAACAATATCAATTTTGCAGACATAAGCATATGTCATATTGTGTGCCTGTAACCAAAAAATTGCACTTACATCCTAGAACATAACATTTCAACTGTTTAGTTAATTTCACATGTTCAGAGAAGTAATTGCCCGATACTGTAAATACTCGAAACCCAAAAGGAGTTTCTCTTCTGGGCTTAGAAAGTTATATCTTTTAATTTAATATTCGTATTAAAGATATGGCCAATTGGGTACCAAGGATCAAAAGAGGTTATATTGGTAATGATTATGAATATACATTATTGTTCATAAATAAAGATCATTTGAAAATATTAGAAAAGAAAATGTTATAGAGGATTCTATTTCGGATAAAATTGAAATACTTATTTCTTCTAGATTAAGATGAAACTGAAATAAATCACCATAATGCACCGACAATACCTCTAAAAGACTAGAATAGTTAGTGGAGTTTATAAAAGAAATTGTTATTGTGATGTAGTGTAGTCTGAAAGCAGATAAAAACATTAGCAACTTTTTTTCCGACAAAATAGTCAATTAATCAGAATATGAGAGGATGAGAAAAATCAGGGAAAGAAAGAATCAAGGAATTGCATAGAGTTCCATAATGACAGTATGGCAGTGCTTTCAAGATGATATATTAGAACAAAAAATCCATCAGGATAAATCATTCTAGAAGAATCGCTATTTGGCAGCAACTTCCTGAAGAAGCAAGAAAAATATTTCAGCAGAACTGTCTTACAGCAGATCTGCTTCGAAGTAAACATATAAAAAGGGTTTTCAGGTTATGATATGTAAGCCCGTCTCATTCCATTCATGGCAGTCTACTGCAGGAGTTGGATTCCTTGTTGTAGAGAATATATTAACAGCATACCGGAACAGTTACCAG
>JAPMOR010086405.1:398415-414791 GCA_026543865.1 Argiope aurantia
AAAAAATAAAATCAATACATGTGTCAATAAGAGGATTTTAAGTGTAGAAAAGAGACGCTTGTATCTTTAAATAATTTAAGCTTACTTTTTAAGAAACTGGGTACGAAACGAGAATATTTCTTTTGAAGGAACGGGAATATACAATTCCAAATGCTCTCTGAAAGTATGTAATCTCAATTTTTTTCATACAATGTGTAGAAGAAATTTCCCCACCTTGCCAACCTCTTTGTTTCAGTATTAGAAATATACAACAAAAACAGATTGCCGAGAATGCGATAAATTCTTATTTGCTGAACTAATGCATTCATTTCTTAGTAAAATATTGAAAGGGAAGAAAGCAGTGCTTCTAAAATCGTGTTAGAGTTGAAAACATCCTATCCAACACTGTGGAAAATCTTTTAGCATCCACAAAAATAAAATTTTCATCACTCCAAAAATTGTTCGATAAATTTATTTTTCATCTGAGTAGAAAGAAATCAGTCTAGAGGCAATCATAAAACTATTATTTTAAAATAATAAATGAAATAGAATGAGAAAAATTGAAGTATTATTCTGAGTGTCGGAGAAAAATGTATTAATCAGATATTGTAATGAATATAAAGCAAATAATCGATGTTTCAAGAGAGAAAATTTATTTCTAATAAGTTAATTTACTCTTCTTTGATCAGGATTAAAATTCTTTCACGTATAAGATTTTCAACGTAAATCATACTTCCCTACAAAAAAATTATAATGCAAAAGAATATTTTTATCACTTAAGAAGGTTTTAATTAAGTTTATAATAGCAATTGAAATATTTTAAAAACCGTAAATAGCAAATTTTTTATATAAATTTTTAGCATTTGTTATATTACAACTACATATTTTTTTTAAGTGCTGGAATATAAGAAAAATTTTAATTTACGTATTGGGACAATTACTTAAATATTATTTTTTATAAACAAAAACATAAAAATATATAGTTATTATAATTCATGATGCGACATGTTAATCGTCCGCTTATAAGGGATCCTTTCAGAAACATGTTAATGTGTTCCAGGTATAGTTCTTGGTATGTGTTTATTGTTCTTCAACAATAATAAAAAGAAATCCTTTGGTCATAAAATCTTTACTTTTCAAGTTAGTGTTTCAATTTAATTGGTTGAAAGCGACTATATTTTTTTTAAGTGTCGTTAAATCAATATTCAAAATTTTTTCATTACTAAAAGTTCTATATTCTAAAATACAATATTTATTATTTACCATTTTGTATAAGATACAGGTAACCCACCTGAAAGTACACGGAAAATTCAAAAGATTGGGACGCTACGACACCATAGCTGGGAATTATGGTTCAGTCCTAAGTGTCTCACCGGCCACGTTACAAATTCTCCATTAAGAGGCATATCCCGTCTGTTACAACCAGGACGAATTCAATAACCATAGAGTAAACATCTCATCTTTATGTTTGAGGTGCTAGCAGATAAAGATGTCAGGAGATTTTAGGCACATTAATTCTTTAATCTAAGTAAATCAGCTTATGAATTCGTTTAAAACCAATAAAATATTTTTTGAGAATTTATATAAGATAAAACAGAAATTTCTAAAAAAAAATAAATAGGGCATAATAGGTCAACTCTCATTGTTGTTTCGCAATGGATTATCTATAAATTTCTTTATTTCTACATTATCTGCAGCAATTCAATTATTTATTTAATTTGAAAAATTAGTAAAAATTGCAGAAAAATTCGGGCAGAGATCAATTTGGCATTTTTAAGAAAGTTCTTGGATTTGTAGAAAACGTTCCTTTCTACCACTCGAGATATTTGACGTTCTTTTTCACAACCTGAAGATGCTACCGTTATTAAACGTTTGTCTCGTTTATTCACAAAAGTTTTGCTTCTGTTGCCTTCTTTAGGGTTATTAATTTAAGAAATTGCATACATAGATTTGAAAGTATCAATTAAAATAACGATAGTAATCATTTTAAATGCCGAGCATTAATTTAGGTATAAATGACGATATTGAATTATTAGAACTAGATGACTTCTTACAATTAATTTGCTTTTAAACATAAATAAAAATAATATATCACATTTTTTTGATAATCAATAATTTAATTTTAAATTATTAAACCGTTTCTTAATGATTTATTTTTCAAAAAATTATAAATGCATTTTTTACTTTAATCTTTGAAAACACGTTAACATTTTATTAAAAAAAGAAATATCTGACACTAATTTGATTTTTGCTGCAAAAGAAATTACATATTTTTTTTCAAAGGGATTACATATATATTCACTCTTTTTTTATTCTCAAATCTGTAGAAAGTTGCGACTTTAAATAGTAAAACATTCCGTGAAAAGAGTTTTTAATATTCCTTTTAAAGAATTCCCTAAAAAAATTAATCGAATTTCTAAACGGCCGCTTTCAAAGCAAGAGTTAGTTGAATGAACTAAAAATTTTTATTGATGTTCACAAGAAACTATTTTTATGCAAATAATGATTTTGAAAATAAAAATGGAGTAAAAATAGCTAGAATAAATTTTTTAATTCAAATCTGAATTGTTATGCTTCATAAAATTCTACAGTTGCTCGTGCCTTAGTTTCAAAATAAGTGTTTGTGTATTCAGCAGTTTGACAATACTAATTCAAAAAAAAAAATTAAAATGCCACCGTAAAAATTCACACTAAACTTTGAAATATCTCTTATTATTTGTATTTGAGTATATAAAAAAAAGATAACACTATTTTAAGATTCTTAGAGAAACTATTTTCTAAATGTATAAAAAAGGGATATTTTTGAGATAAATTTTCGACTAATGAGGTCAAAATTTATGAGAAGAATATTTACATCGTTGAAATCTTAGTTCCAAGTGCTTTATTTGTCAAACGCATTCCGAGTTTCAAGTCTAAACAAGAAGCCAAAATTGCAAAAATAAATAAATATGGGTTTGAGATTTTTGATCCGTATGTTATTCTATTGCTTCAACTTGATGCCGATGAAAAGTTCAAATGGAGTGAATTTAGAATTAGGAGATGTTGTACTATTTATGACGTTACATATATTTGTACCATTTATTGGGTTAATTCGTCGAAAGTTGAAAAATTCTTTCATGAATGCTTTCTACCTAACCATTTCCTCTTGGTACCTCAGTTGATATTTGAATGTGCTCAATCAAATAAAAATAGATAAAAATGAAATCCTTCAAACATGTGTTTCAGAACCTGAATCCTCCTTTTAAGAATAGCCCAGGGCCAAAGAATACCGTATATAATTTAGAAATTCAATAAAATTTCTAAAACTGGAAAAATGGAATAGAATAAAAGGTAACCTTTCTTCAAGCGAAACGTTATCGTTTGGTCGATCCCTTTTCGTATGGAAAGCAATGGAGTTAACCTGGTTAAGGCGAAACGCTTGTAAAAGGCGTCCTGAAATTAACAAAAGATTTGAATTTGGCAAATTACTTGCTGTAACGTGTTGGTAACCTTGATAACTAAACCAATTGTAGTTTAGGATTTGTAAAAAGGGAGGCGTTACACTCTGGGGCAATGTGTTTTCATTGCTGAACAATATTTCAAAAATAATGAAAATATGGCGCCCACAGCTCCAAAATTTGAGAATTGGCCCCTTAGATCGTGTGATTTAACTCCACTGGATTTCTTTTTATGGGATTATTAAAAATCAAAGGGTTATGGCAACAAGCCCATAAGCACGCGTGCATCGGAGGAGGAAATTCAACGCTATATCAACGAATTCAGCCACATTTATTCAAAATGTACATGGAAAATTTCGCCAACAAAGCAGTGGAGGCGGGCATTTGTCCTATTTCTTATTCCATACATAACCCTATCATATGTACTTCAAGATTTAATAAAAATTATATCAATTTAAAGAGAAAAACTTTTGAAAATGCATTTAAGTCCAATCTTTCGTTAACACGTTGTTCTATTGTATAACGCTCCATTTCTTTTAACCCTAAACTATCAGTAGTCAAATGATTTGATTAATAGTGCTACCAATACTTTTCTGCACGAATGGTAGCAAATTCAAATCTTGCGTTAATTTTGGGTTAATTTTGCGTTAATTATGGATGCTTCTCCAGCGAAATGAATCTCCTTGTTGCAAATTCAAAGACATTTACTGGTCCAGGGATTCAAATTTGTATAAATATAATACCATAACTAATTAAATTCATAGAGATTATTAATATCAAATAATTAAAAATTACTTACAAATTTCGCACTTATTATAAATAATTAATAATTATGCCTTGTTAATTTCCTAAAAGCATTTATTACAACTAAAGGAAACGCACGGAATTCTTTTATTTATGTCTTTTAAAATTCAATCTTATTCAAAGCAAAAAAATCTCGCATATATTCTCATGCATATGAAATTCACTCTTTATTTTTTAATTTCACAGTACTTAAGGCAATTCCATTGAAGGTTTAAAGGAAATAAAAAATGTAAAGGAAATTAAAATTTATTTTCTGTGCAACAGTGATCTTTAAAAGGGAACAAAGATCAGAAAACTTTAATTGCATGGAATAATTGGAAGAAAATAATTATAAATTTCGTTTAAGAATATTTTTAATTATTTGTCATATAATTTAATTTAAATTAGAAGCTTAGCATTACAACAAAGCTGTCTTCACATGTAAGTGAATAATAATAATCTAATAGTTTAAATGTTTTCACAATTAAAAAAAAGCCCATCTGTTAATGATTTATTATTCAAATGAATATTTTTTTTTTTAGTTTTTTGTGAGAAAAGAAATTTTCGTACATTTTAATCTTTGACTTCTAAAACTTATGAGCTCTAGAATTAAAATCTTTTAGGTTGAATGACGAAATTGGTGTTAAAAATGTAAATTACAAAAAGGGGGGTGTAGTCATCCTTTTCGAAATAATTTTTTTAGCAACATTTTCGTTTACATTGTAAAACGAAAATTATATTTACATTTCTTGAAATTTATAATATCTTCGTTTATATTAAAATAAAGAGCATTAGAAAAAAGTCAAGCTATCAGAGCTACAAATATTGAAAAATTTCAGATTAAAAGATATATAAAATGAAACTAAATGTCAATTTTTTTAATATGCAGAATCAAGTGAAGTATTTAATATATTTTTTAATGATAATAAATCATAAATGGTTTTGCATTAATAAATTACATTTTTTCATTTAATATTTTTTGCAAAGCATTTTTAGCATGATAATGTTATTCGACTGGTAAGAATTCTAAAAATTACATAGTAGAATATTCGAAACGTATAGAATTCAAAGTTCTACAAGGTAAATATATGGACATAATAATTTCAAATTAATTTTTTGAATGCCACTAAGAACGATATTTTATTTAAATTTAATTAGATTCTTAATTTTTAAAAAAATGAATAGAAAAAAACGTAACTGTTGATCTTCAATTAATTTTGGGGCATATTATTGCACAAAAATCAACTTTAGAGCTGTTTTAAACTTAAAAAAATGAATCTTATCAATTTGATTTCCAATTTCTTCTTTCTTCAATTTAAATATATTTTTCAATTTTAATTTTAAACCTAATTATAACATTGATTTTCACTTGTTTGATAAAATTCGATTCATTTTCTTATTTTATCATATATATCATTTGCGTGCTTATGCTAAATTTAAAGTAATAAAAAATATTTTCTTTGTATTATTCCAAAATAAAATATTCGATTTCATTTTTATTAAAAGCAACATAAAAATGCGTAAGTAATGCTATTAATAATTTTCATAAATTATGTGTTTTAGAAATACAAAGGCTAATGCAACTAAATCAGACAAATATAAGGTTGAGAAATCAAGTCAATATTTTATAATGTCAATTGTTCCGAACTAGATTTTTGAATTTCCTTTGTTATTATTTGAATTTCGTCATAATTCCAAGATATCGTCATAAAAACACTTCGTCCACATCGAACTGATTCATAATAATATCAAATGGTTCGGCCTAGCCAAAAGTACAAATTTTGCAATTTCAAACAATATTTTAGACAAATTTAGAACTCTTTGAGAAGGTATATAATGTTTTAGACAAGCTCTTGAATTTGTACCTGCATGAAAATAATGCAATAAAAACATTTGAATTTTATAATTATATCAAATTTTATTAATATGAGGCACTGAAAGTGATCTATCTGACAATTACTTTGCAATAACAAAATCCCCTTTTAATGCAAAGCTTAAATTGGTTTTGAGAAATCTATTGGTCGCCCATTCAGGATCTCAGGTTTTCAGTATTTGACCATGCCAGATAAAGATCAGATGATAATATTAAAATCCTCTTTGCATATTTTAGCAACATATCAGTAATGACACTTTAATATACATCAAAAGTATCAATTTTGGATAGCATGAAGCCCTGAAAATGCCAGAATGCAATCGAAATTCTACATTCGACTATGGTAAATCAGTAGAAAAATTAGTAATCAGACAAGGTCACGATTTCTTTTTCACCGGCAAAGATTGAATAAAAATAATTTCTGAATTGATAATATATCAATTCTTATACCACAAAAATAATTTTATTCAGCAAATGTTGGTATTTAAATGATGTAATTAAAGTAATAAATATCTTGGTTAATATTATTCGAACGTAACTTCATAATATACTGTATATAGAAACTAGAGAAAATCGTCAGTTATATTGTTTACCAACAGAATGGTTTCATTTCCACACATCTAGTAAAGTAACCTCCCCCCTTTCCTTTTGAGCATAACGAATATTTAAATGTGGAAAAAACAGGACTGGCCCCGTATTCCTTTCGCAAATGAGTAGGGAGTTAGCATACGGAGTGATTCTGTAAGAGATTTTATTTGGTGAGACTCTAGGATCAGTTATCCCCTTTCTTAAGCAAGAAAGAAGATTCCTTATGTGAAATTATTTCATGCTGAATGAATGTAAAGAATTTTGACTTTCTTGTGGATAATATAGCCACAAGCGACAGGGTATTCAATTTTATGCTATAATTTCCCAGGAGCTGTTGCAGAAGATTTTCAGTTATGAAGGATTATGTGAAACCATGAGTATTCTCACGCTAACTTCGTGTCATGTTTGTTGTTTATGGTGAAAGAAGGTATCGATTCATTTTTATTATTTATGAACTAAGAATGCATTATGCAAATAGTGTGATCGGTGAGATCACCAGATTTAAATCCGATAAGAGGCATTTTGGATGAAAGATAAATTGTTGAAAAAATTCAGAACTCTCTATATCATATAGGTTTTAATATTTTGAATGTTGGGAAATTACAATCAATTGAATAAATCATGGATAATGAAATTTTTAGAAATTGAGAAGGCTTCAAAACTTGAATATTGACTCATTTCTTACCAACTAAAAGATCTTGGGAAATATTGAAGGGAATTATACTGTCAATTATGTTCTCATTTGTGTATTAGGACACATTTTACTGTTTACGTCAAGAAATTTTTGATATTATATGGAATCAGATTTCTTACAGTATCGGGCACTTTATAAAAAAAGTATTTCAGGGATAGTGATTTATTTCCCTATTTAAAATATTGCCTACTTCACGTATATTCGGTTCAGTTACATTAACGTCCCGTTTTTAAAGTAACACTGGAACTATTTTGGGACGGACCTCGTAATTTTCAGACGCGGTCAGATGAAAAGTATGACACCTGAGCTGTTATCCCCTCTTCACCAGCGGAAGAAACATTGACCTCGACGGATTTAACGTTCACCGAATTCTCTTACAAGTTCGGTTCTTCTGTGGAATCGGGCCATGAACTTTCGCAAGATAATTTGATACATTATGAAAGATTCGTATCGGAAACCATGCCATCTGAGTGAAACCATGGGCAGGTAGGCTTTTGTCACTTCAATTGACTACTAATCATAATTAGAATTACATTTAAAATTAGGCACAAACTAATAAGATTTGAAACATCAAACGTAAATTAAGCACAGATTTTTAATTAAACATTTAACGATTATAAATTAGTGCTAAATATGAATTTAAATCATAAGGGATTTTTTTTTTCTAAAATTATTCGATGTTTTTCTTATCATTCCATAAAATAGATAAGAGTTTATTAATATAAATAGGAGACTAAATTTTCTAAAACTCGAAATTCCTGCCTAATATTCCCGATATTTTGCTTCTCCCCAGAAAACATGACATCACTAAGAATGGAAAATTGTAAACATAATAATTTAAAACTCTTCTCAATTTTTGATTTCATCTATCACTTTCGAAGGAATTCAATTGCCATACAGTATCCCTTTCTAGTAACTAGTTTTTGAAATCCATTAAAGAAACCAATCCGTCACTTTCAAAAGTGCTTTTCCAAGATGAGAATATAATACTCTAAATTATCTAACAAATTGCCATTTAACAGAAATTAAGCGAAAATGTACATAAAGTTTCTGTTAATGTTTATGAATTGGCAATTTGAACAAACATGGCATAGAAAATCTTCTTACCTTTTTTTCTTTTTGACACCACAAGTCATTTTTATATTTTTCATGTTGTGTGGGAAAAGGTATTGATAATTTAATCGTTTCCGTTTAAAATTAAAATTAGGTTTGTAAAGATTTATTTAACATTAGAAGAAATAAAATGGGAGAATACAATTTTCGTCATTTCTCTTATATATGTTTAAGTATAATTAATTATTTACCTTGAAAAAAAAAAAAGAAATATCTTGATTTTTACTTTGAGTTGACCTTCTGCAGAATTCAATACAATTTTACAGTTTAAAAATACTTAATTTTTATTCGTTTGGTTTTTGAAAATGAGAAGTGGTTACTTATTTTCATGTATTTCTCAATTATTTCATATCACTGAATTCGAAAAAATACTTATAAAATGTTCACGTTTTTCAAAATCAAAAAGCTATCTTTTAACAAGAAAGACATTGAAATGACAATCTAAAGTATTGAAGCATGAAAACAAGAAATCATCGTTTTAAAAATAGCGAAATCCATTGATGATTGGGTAGTTCTGCGAATATTTTTTAAAAAATAAAATGTCTTTATTTCTATATAGTTTTCTGAAAAGAAAATACCAAAGGTTTCTTGCAAAATGTGCTCATTTAAGCGAAATAATGAAAGATTTCTTTATGCGTAATTATGAAACAGCAGAATATTTTTAAAAGAACTCGCGTCCAATTATGTTATATTTTTTTTTTTGAATTTAAAAATCTTTTTTTTTCTTTTTTTTTGCTTCATGCATAGGTTAGATTTTATAATATTAAAATGGAAAATAGCTTTTCATGTTTCAGCTGTCGTTTTTTGTTCAGTATTTAGATATGTAACTATATTATATTAGATATAATCGAAAGAAAGAAAATAAAATATCAATTTATTTGAATATATGCTGATAAATTGTTCATCTTCATAGAAAATCCAGCCTAAGGTTCATCTATAAATTTTCTTTTATTTTTATTCATTCATCAGTCAAATGCATTTTGTTTGCATTGAAAACTTAAACAGGAATACTTTTCATTAATATTTTTTATGATCTATTATTTTAGACTACAGATTGTAAGATATTGTAATTTATATTTATATAATATTATGTTAATAAATTGTGCATCTTCACAGAAAATCCGATTTTGATATTTATCTTTAAATTATCTTTTTTCCTCTTCTCTTTACTCATTAAAAAATAAAACATTTTGTCTGTACTCAAAAATTAAACAAGAATACTATTCTGTAAAATATTTTTATAATTCTATTATTTCAGACTAAACACAAAAGCATATTATAATTTATATTATTTTAAAATTATGCCAGGATATTTAATATTGTTCAATAATAAAAAGCAATTCTCCAGAAGAAAATCTTTTTTATTTTAATAATAAATTTTTTCCCTATGATTGAGATAGAACATAGAAGGCAAATAATGAACACTGTTTATTATCTGATAGACAGTAAATTGTCAACAGTTTTCAAATAGAAAATTCTTTAGTAAAAAAAAAAAAAAAAAAAAAAAAAAGGCAACTTACAGAATGATTTTCCTTTTGAAAAAAGCTGCTATTTTAAAATTATCTTGTAATTTTTGCATATAATCATTTGAAAATACACGAAATGAAAACGTGAAATTTGAAATGACACGAAATGAAGACATTTGAATTTTGAAAATCGTAAAAATAAATTTTTTCGTTGATCTTTTTTACTAAAATGAGTCATAAAGCAAAATTCTTTCATTTTATAAGTTTATTAAATTGTCTGATAAAATGTTTTCAGAAAAAATATTATTTGTTCCATGAACTTATAAATGAGTTGTATTTCTATGAAATATTTAAATTTTGTGTTGGGCTGATAAGTTGTGAGATATTTTATGTTTTTTACATTATTAAGCATTAAAAAAACAACAGTTTTAAAAATAATCTGATTGTAATTCTGTGTATTCGAATCTGCATTAGATATTAAAATTTATTAAAAGAAATGCGAAAAAAAATATGCAATAGATTTTAAGTTATAAGATTTTTCTTATGAAGATATTGCCAAGATTTTAAATTTGAGTAAATGGCCTTTAAAGATGGAAAAATATTAAAACATAGATTATACAAACATATAAATAAATGGAATTCTCAAAGAAGGAAGTAGACACAAATTCAATCTATTTATAAAGAGGATTTTTCAGATATTAAAAAAATATATTGAATGAAATGCTTTTTGATATACTTTAGTCAAAAATCAATTTATCAATTTAGTCATACGTCTTAAGATTAGAAGAAGCTTATGATAAGTTATTTCCATTTGAAATTATATGATGTTGGCAAATATAAATATTGTAACACCGATCCTTTATAAAGGTAAATATTTTAAATTACTACTCTATTCTTCTGCCAGATGAAGAAAAAATAAATTCGATTTATTGAATTTTTAATTCTAATAGTGGTTAAAAATTTGAATATCGATTGATAAGTTATTTCCATTTGAAAGCTTACAATATTCTCACAAACATTGTGATAATGCTTCTTTATAAATGGAAATATCCTCTCATATCACTTTCTCGTATTGTAAGGAGAAGGGGAAAATTTATTGATAGAATTTTAATTTCTAATATAATTAAAAAAATTAGGATATTCATTTTTATCAATAGGAAAATTTTAAAAACAATTTTATATGAAGTATTTCTCCTCCACTATTAATCTAAACTTTGGAAAAAATTATAACAAAGGCTGAAATTATCCAAGTTTGGTAATATATAATTGATATGACATATGTGTCTGAGTGGAAGCCTGTTTAATTGGAGAAGCAAATTTAACACTGCAATTCATAATTAATGTTAAACTTTGTGTAACAAGAAACATCATATGTCCACCCAGTGTCTGTTTTCAGCCCACTCATTTCAGTGATATAATCTTCCTACTACTGAATTTGTACTTGGCTGTTTCACTACTACTTTCACCATTCGGTGAGGCGTGACTGCTATATAACTCACCAGGTTCATAAACTACAATAATCTACTCGTATTTCCTTATTATTTAGTAGATTTCCTCATATAACTTTTTGTGAAATAATATCATTTACTGTTAAAGTATAAATACGTTTTTACAATGATTCTTTCTATATAGGCTTAAAATATAGGTAGCCATTTAATAAAATATTAGATAGATTTACATTAGAGTAGGATTTTGATTTTTACGAAATTTTGAAAATTTTAGCAGAATGCATGAATTTAAAATAAAATGTATAACATCGCATAAATATATTTTCTAATCAAGCATTGAAAATGAAGAAATTAATAGTATTTTTTTTTTTTTTTTTTTTTTTGTTTTTTTTCCAAAATTTTACTTTTTTTTTTTTTTTTTTTTTTTACTAAACTGAATATTAGCATATTCAGTTTAATTTAGTTTTGTACTACTTCTGAATCCCTTCAAAATTCGAAAAAAAATCAGATTTTTATCGTCTGCCCATTGTTTTGAAAATATGAAGGAAGAACGTAGTTAAAAGCTTTGCACTTCTTTATGGAGTAATGAAATGGAAACAAGATATGTCTGTTGGATATCTAGACATAATAACTTTTCATTTTTAGGATTAATTAGTGAGTCTTACATGCTGGTAAAATTTCTTTTCGTTTGAATAAGGATTCAACTACTCGTTAGACTGATTCAAAAATTATGATGCTGTTATTTCCGTAAGATAATACTCAAGCTTTGAAGGAGAAATTATTTTCGAAATCTGTGTCTTCCGATTGAGAAAAAATATGATAGTGCATATGTTATTAATTTATATAAATGACTCGAACAAGATAAAATAAAATACATCATAAAGGTAACTGCTATTTCTAATTTCATAATTTTGATATACAATTATTTAAAAGAACTATTTTTATACCTTTTGATGGAATTCTTCGATTTTCATGTTCATAAGAAAATGCAACAGGTAACCGAAGTAACATTCGATTATTTTCAAATTCATTGTGGTAAGCAAAGGGTTGATTGGGACAAATTAACATTTAAGAATTCAATCAATATAATTCGAAAAAAGATAATAAATTCAATGAATGAATATGAATGACAGAAAAATGATACAAGAAAGTCCGAGAGAAATTATTCATAATTTATTCCGGTTGGAACTTTTATCTTTTTCTCTCATGATCCATTACTTTTTTTCGAATAAATGCTGATAAAAAAGAAAATTATAAAGTTGTCCTGGCACTTTGAATTTTTGGAATTATATTCTTTGCAGATATTTGCCGTTTCGTTTTCCTAAGCAAAAGATTGAGAGTTTTAATTTAGAAATATTTTTTTATTCTTTTCTTATTTTATTTTCACGAATCAGATTTCAAGAAATAAATTTTAAAAAAAATAAAAAAAAACAGGGAAGCATCTAAATAACATCTTAGTGGTTTTCTTTATTTTAACGGTATTGTAGCAAACAAGGTTTTAACTGGAACCAGTTTTGACTTTGAAAAGAACTTTCCCTTCCCGCTACCAGGGGTTTGTTTACTTGCTCTCGTTTTGGCCGCAAACCAACGAACGAATTTCTTCATTCTCTTGTAAATATATTCTTAATCATGTAACATGTAATCAAGTAGCTATTAAATAATCTTCTTAAAGATAACTTCCCCGTATTAAGGAAGTCATAATCACTGAACTTTCCAGTAATTAGAAATTTGAGATTTTCAGCTGTAACCAGATGGAGGCAACAACATTAATATGTAACCAACAATAAACAAACAATATGTATATAAACAAAGAAATTCCAACAAAACAATAAAGGTAAGCGAATTTACTTGCCTATAATTTAGAGATTGTTCGTGTTGGAATAGGTATAGACTGAGAAAGTAACAGTTTGATTTCTTAAAACAGTTGAATTCTTAAAATCAAATTGTTGCATATCTCGGCTACATTTTTATGTTATACCTCTCGGAAATATTGCCTGTGTCTGGACCGAATATTTCTAATAAATTAAAATTTGAATGCATTCCACTTACAAGGATCTAACATAATTAAAAAATAAATTTTTATCATTTCGGAAGTTCTTGAACAATATTTTTACAACTTTTTATTACATTTTAAAATCGTATATTCTGTATTGTTTTGCACCCAAAGAAAGATAAATTTAATTAAGTAAAAAAAATCTAATAACGTTTTCATCTATCTATGTGCAAAAAAGATATTTATTATTGCGTGCATATATCTATATGCAGAAAGAAAACTATTGACATGTGCATATATTTATGTGTAAAAAGAAATCTATTAATGTGTGCATCTAGTTTAGTTATATTAACGTCCCGTTTGAAGCATCACGAGGGCTATTTTGGGAGGGACCTCGTAATTTTGAACCGCGGTCAGATGACGAGGACGACACCTATGCTGGCAGCCCCCTCTCCACACCACACCAGCGGGAGGACGTTTGGTCAGGACGTATTTAACGTGCAACAGACCCCCTTACACGACGGTTCTTCGGTGGAATCGGGTCTCGAACCTGAAACCCTCCGGTTCCAAAGCCGAGACCTTACCACCAGGCCACCGCGGCCTTCTGGAACGCACAAGGAAAAACTTGAATGACCGGACCGCTGCAACATAAACACTGGCAGGAACTATGGCTAAAGATGCGATAACAAATAACAAAACTGCAGAGATGTCCGATTATTTTTATTGAGAATATACTTTTAAAACGAGAAAATAAGAAACGCTTAAATAATATAAATATCTCATTAAAAGATCAGCTCACTCATAACCACTCACATTTATATTTGAAAATCTAGAATTTTTTGAAATTTTGTTTTATTTTAGCCAAATATAAGGAAACATATGTCATACAGTAAGAAAAAATGACGAAATGAACTTTTTTTAAAAGTTTAAAGTGCACTTGCGTTTTAACTTTTTTATCAAAAAAAATATCTATAGGATATTTAGAGAAACAAAACATTTGTGTTTTGAACGATAAAAAGGGATGCAAAATAAATTTAAATGAAATGCTGAATTTGTTTTAAAGCTTATCATTTATTGTAAAAAATACTAAAGTTTTTTTTTCTTAGCTAATTCTAAAAAAAAAAAAAATGTTATTTATACTGGCATTCAAAGATTAAGTTCTGCTATTTAGAGTTGCTCAGAGATTTAAGCATTTATACCAAAAATCTTAAAAAAAAAAAGAAAAGATTTGAAAAATATTTAGTAGTTATTAAAAGTATTTCCAAATAAGGAAAAAAGTGGCAGAAATATAGTTATGAAAACTCGTATTATACATGAAAACATTTTTGACACGACATGACGTTATATGTTGTGAAGAAATAAATTTCATAGAGAACTTGTATGCTTACATTGATTAAATTCTATTTAATCATTGTTCATTTAATTTACCTCTAATGTTTTATCAAAGTACTGATTCAGAACCAGCCTTTTAATGGACATTTTGGTTTTTGATGGATTTTCGAATTGATCATTCGTGGCTTGAGAATTTCAAAATTAGACTATTTTAAGAAATAGTATCCTGGCGTGTTCATTATGGAGTCGAATTGAAAATAATTTTTACGAAGATAATGGAATATTCCCTTTCAGAAAGAGATGGACAGATCTTGAAAGTGTCAAGACAGTACCAAATTATTGATTAAAAATCAATTCATTAGAATCAAACTCACTAAATTATACAAATACTGATTTTAAAATCAACTTCTTAGGATCAAACTCACCAAATTACTCGAATATTGATTAAAAATGAACTCATCAGGATCCATACCCATGACGGAAAAATTAGATTATTCTGAATTTTTCATCTATTTTTTAAATTGCAGCAACTAAATTAGTGTATAAAACGTGATATAAAACTTTAAAAACAATTTAAAATATTTTCTCATTTACATATTTTAATCCTTTTGTAATGTTTCGTAGTATCAATAATAGATGTCCAAATAAAGTTTGTTTTTAAATTGAAAGGTAATGAATTGGATAACCGATTCTATTTTATTAAGATATTAATTACATTCTATACGAGGTAAAATTTTCAAAAAGCTTGTAAAATTTTATGATATAGATAAAATATAATCATTTTTATAGTTAGACAAAAAAAAGTTTGTGAAAATTGTTAATATGAGAAATCGAAAAATATTTTTTAATGAGAAATTACAGCTTGTTCAAATCTTGACTATAAGCCATATGTACCGATAAATAATAAAAAATACAAACCCAATGCAATAAATATTACAAAATTAAAAGAATTAGAAACTGTCTCGAAATTATCATGCTAAGGCACAGTTTGAATTCATCCTTCTTTAAATCAAGCAAAATTGTAACAAAAGCTACAAAATGCTGGGAAAAAAATTTAAGCAAATAATAGGATTTTTGAGCAAACGATTTTGAATATCAAACAAGAATCACAATATCAGACGAAAGTTCTCATATTCAACTACAGGATAATTTAAAATACTCATTTTAAAACCTCACAAAAACAATCAATGCTCTTCGACAACAGAATAGTTGCATACAGAGGGAAATCAGCAATCTTCACCCGGTCCATTTAAATAAAAAAAAGACAGATTTGTGGTTTTCACCATATGCTGATATGGGCAAATTCGATCAATCGGCTACTCCTAATTCAATAGAAAGAGGAGACAAGAGAGGAGGAAATCAACACGCCACCCAATGAAACGCAAGAACAAAGAGGGTAAAGGAAAAAAAGAATCGAAATGGATTCCCCCATTTACTGAGAATAGTTACCAGTCCAAGACTTCTGGCCGCCCGATAGTGGTAGTTTCGTAATTGAAAAATGGCCTTTTTCCTTTGAAAAAGTTACTTCAAGAAGTTTCTCTTAGTGTTACATATAAATCTATATACAACATTAAATATATATAGATAACATATAAAAATTGAAGATGAGGATTATTCTTTGCTCAAAAATTCGGTAACCAATCTCTCTCTCTCTCTCTCTCTCTCTCTCT
>JAPMOR010086405.1:414801-430757 GCA_026543865.1 Argiope aurantia
TTTTTCAATTTAAACAAATAAAATCGAAATTTGTTGGGAAACTGGAATCTAACGAGATCACATATCATATTTTATTAATTTTGTAGTTGCGTGTTTGAATAATAGTGTTTAATTGTGCGTGCCACAGGCTATCAACACTTTATGATTCAAATTTCGATACGAATTTATTATTTAGATGTTTCAACTATTTTTCAACAAGCAACAAGCTCTTCACGTTGCTAAGGTATTGAATTCAGTTAATCTCAGGCAGACTAATGGACTAACTTTCTGTAAATATAATTCTTTCAAAATTTGAGACAATGTACATATTTAGTATAAAGAACACCATTGATAGATTTTCTTTCCTGTAGTTTGAATCGTTTTTGCTTATTAAGAGAAATATATAGTCCCAAAAATGTTATTTCAGTACTCATGGTGGTCTGAAAAATAAAGCTTAGTCCAAATCTAGAAGTTATATTTTTTATGCTATTTTCTAGGAAGTAAAAATACTAGAAAGGAAAAATGATACGCATTTGATAAATTATATATCAACCAACAAATGCAAAAATTAGTAAGAAATTAAAAGAAAAAAACAGAAACTCTTTTAGAGATAACATTTATACATGAAAATATTATATGCTTCAATGTGTGAAATCTTGTATGGGATGATTCCAAATAAAAATTCTCATTTTTCAAAGACTATTCAATGCAATTATTATTCGCCTTGTTTGAAATAAAACAGGTCGGGAACAATTTTTAAAGGACAACTGTGACAGGGAAAAAAAGACATCTTTCGTGAATGACGGAATAAAATACGATAATTAGATTTAGAGGCAGATAGAACGTAGAATCTCGATTAACGATGCTTCAAACTCACTTTTTTTTTCGTAAAAAATAAATCATTCTAACCAACATTTTTAAACTGATGCACAGATGTCAGATATCTTATTTTTGTGAAAGCTGTTATCATTTCTAAAGTGCTTTCAGGATTTAAGAAAATTATACATGTAATAAGTTTCTTTGAACATTTCACTTTCTTCTTCTAGATAAAGGCTCAAACTAAAATTTTGAAAGTTTTCATTTCTCTAAATTCGATTCAAATTTTCTATCTTATGTTAAGATTTTCATTATTCTAAATTTATGAGTGTAGTGATGAGAGGAAAATTAAATTAATTGCAAATTTATTGAAATAAGCGAATTATCCTCCAGCTTTTGAGATATATTTTAAGAATTAAAAAAATTTGAATTCAAAAGATTTTTTTAATTCTTGGGAAATAATAAATATTCTATCATATTAATACATTAATGCCTTTATTCGCGAATAAATAAATTTAATTATGAATAAAAAAAGTAAATTTTGTTGAATTCGTTTTCAACTATTCATAATATATTTTCTTGACTGTAATAAAATTTAAATTCAAAATGAAGGAATGGTTTCTAATCAGCTCGGTGATTATAATTTTAATCTGCTCCATTAACGATAAATATTTATTTTAGAATTTATTTTATAATTATAAAAATAATTTTATAAATATATATTTATTAGAAGTATTTCGATTAATTTTTTTTCTTTTATACCAAGAAGCGAAATTATTATCGTTTGTAACTTGTTCCATTAATATTCCTAGAATCAAAAGATACCAAAAAACCGACAGAAAAATATACAATAATATTTCAAAAACCATTTCCTGGCTGGTATATAATGGTATTATCTGAAAAATGTAACGGTATATTTTGGAAAAGAAGTTGAAATTCAGTTTAAACATGGAATTGGTGGTTTAAAAAATATAGAAATAAACAAAACACTTTTACCATTTCGAATATGAATATTTTACAATATCACTGTAAAATATTAAGAAACGAATTAAACTGAATGAAAAATAATAAAATATATAAAATGTGAATATCACAAAATCAATTTTAAAATATTATCAGAATTAAGTATTTTTGCTCTCAGTATTTAAAAAAATCACCTGATTTATATGCGACTTGCTTTGGATAATTATTTCTGTCATATTTGCTCTTCTACATGTAAGATCTTAAAATGATTTTCAGTTGCATTATAACAATTCATATATGTATATGCATGAAGTAAATAAATAAGCAAAAAGATAAGTATTTTTAAAACAGATGATAAAAATCAATAACTAACTAAAAATTCAATATTACCGAATAAAATTAATAAAAATATTTTCAGTTTCATAATGTAAATATAGTAAATATTAATTAAAAATATGTCTTTAATTTCAATAATAAAACATGAAAAGTCAATTTTTAGGAAGTATTGAATATTATGTTTTAGGAATAATTTATACGATTGTTACAGAAATGCAATAAAGTTGTTTTGTAATGGAGGTTCCACGAATATTTCCTTTCATTTAAATAACAGTAGCTGTTACGTTGAATTTTAAATTGCAAAACCAGAAGAAAATGCTTATAAGGAACCATTTCTGAAAAAGAAAAAGTTGAATAAGATATAAATATAATTACCTTACCATCTTTCTTAAAAATTGTTAAATAAAATACTACTTCCATTCTGCTGCTGCATCTGAAAAGTTTCCCGACATAACAGTTTAGATTCTTTTTTTCGTAAAACTTTCCTTGTCAAAAAAACATATCGGTTTCTGTTAATACATTTTTTTTCTCCTATTTACACAAACTATAATGAATCTTTAAAAATATTGATCGGAAAACTCGTTTTAATTTCGATTTCCAAAAGAGCTAAATGGAATTTTTTCGACTCTCTGTGTATGCCAGGCTTATTTTCAAATAAACGATAGAAGATTGTTTCGGTTTAAATGGTACGTGGAATAATGGCCCTGTTCTGCATTTTCATGTTTAATATAACCATTTTATTTAAAAAAAATATAATATGTTTAGTTTCATAACAAAGAATTTATTGAAATATTAATAATTTTAAATTAAATATCAAAAATTGTCAAATTTATGTTAAATATCAAACTTTTTTTCAGTCTTATGATAACTTTCAAATTGATAAAGGTCAATAGCTAATTAATCAATACATGATGCAATATATGTTTTAAATTATTATTTAATACAGATACAGGAAAAGTATAAGGAAAATTTTTCATTTCTTATTGTTTTATTCTATTTTCTTATCTTTCGTTTTTTTATTTCATTCCTATTATTTCTTCGTTTCTTTTCATTTGTTATCCTTTTTGTCATTTTTATAGAAAAAATAATTGTTGAAAGCTAAAAGGTGAAATATTAATATTTACAGTAATAATTCAATACTTTCTGACATATTATTTCCTCTTAATCCAAGGAAAAAAATTCGTCAATTGTTTGTTAAATTAAAATAATTCTGTTTAAACTTAGAAAAAATTATTAAGTAATTACATTTTCAACTTATGAAAGGTGTGGTGGGTAGAAGGTGTGATTTTAAGGTGCTGAGGAAAGAAGCTTAATTTGTTTCACATACAATTTAGATCTTCAATAAGCTTTTCAAATAATTTTCCAGTATTTATATATGAAACAAAATATTGGATGCATTGATTGTAACTTTTAAAATTTTTAGTCTGATTGTTATGTTTTAATAACCTGTATAGTTAAAAAAAATTATCATTCTTTATTCTTTGAGCTATTCAATTATTACGTTACCAGTTGTGAATGAAATGAAAAAAAATGGAATAACAGTTCTCTAATAAAACTGTAAATATTTAAAAAGATGATTATAACAGGATTAAAAGATGTTAAAAATGCAAATTTTGTTGTTTTGCGACTTAGAAATTAATTTTTAAAATAAAACATTTCTGAAGATTTTTAAATGCCAAATGTAGTCTAAAATATAAGATATTAAATGAAATATAATTTCTATTTTTGCTCAGATTGAAAAATTTATAAAATTTAAGAGAAAAAATATTTTTTTTAATTATAAATAAAAAAATGTTGATATTAGAAAGATTTTGATAAAAATAATTTTTTTTCTAATTTTATTTTTCATTATTCGTCTTGTCCTTCGTCCATACTATTTTCCTTTCCTACTTTGTTTGCTTCAATAATTAAATGGGGGTCACGGTGGTCTGGTGGGAATATCTCGTCTTCGGAAACCGGTAGCTTTCAGGTTCAAAACCCGATTCCATCGAAGAATTGTCGTGTAAGTGGTTCTAGTGGACGTTCAATCCGTAGGGGTCAAACGTTCTCCCACTGGTGTGGAGTGGAAGTTAGGATAGGGGGATACCAGCTCAGGTGTCGTTCAAAATTTCGAGGTCTGCCCAAAATAGCCTTTGTGTTGCTTCAAAATGAGACTTGAATATAAATAAAATTAAAACGATATTCAGCAAGTAAAGAATAAAATGAAGTAAAACTTCACCATTAGGAAGAAAAATAACGTAATATGTGATGCACGATTCAACTGCAGTTATTCATTCAAAATAATCTTGAGGCGGCATTCAAATAATCTTTCATCAAAATAATCTTTTTTAACTACTGTATTTTTGTCACAGTACGCACCAATATTGATAATTTTTTACCATTGCAAAAACATCCAATCTAGATTTGTACATATCAAAGAAATAAATCAATATTCCCAAACAAAAATATAATTCCTTTCTTCTGAATATTTTGTGCAATAGAATTTTTCTGGGCTGTATTCTCTTTAAGGCATCAAAACTGCATATAAATTATACTTTATGCGTTTTTCAATATTGAAAAAAAATAACATTGAAACTCAAATAAAGTAGAAAAGGAAAAATTACTATGTATATGAGATTGCAAGAAGTTTACACCACTGAGTATATTTGGATTTAAAAAAATAAAACTTTCACATTAAATACGAACAAATTAAAGATATTATTTCCGTTTCCTTTTATAATAGCACCATAAAAGAAAAATGTAAAGAAAATTCAGATAAAAAAGTAATTAGATGCAAAAATAAAATTAAGGAAAATAAAATTACTTTATTACTTTTCGAAATATAAAAAATAGTGATGAAAAGAATTAATGTTGATACTTTAGTTGAAAAAATTAACTTTTGGATTTATAAACTAGAAAATATTTTAAGGCCAGAAAAAGTCGTTACTTTCATTTCAGAAAAAAAATAAAAAATAGAATGAGGTTCTATTGCTTATTGAGAATTTTGTTATTAGATGAAATTTTCTTCTTTAGGGAATCAATTTTTTATCAAGTATTTGACAAACACTTCTTCGCAATCAAGGCTATTCCAATGTTTTTCTTTACAAAAAGAGATCGATGAAAGTGTAATGTTTTATTTGAAGTAAATCGACTTTCTTTTTATTCTTTTTTTATTTTATAGTCTAAGAAATTTTATAACGTTCCTAAACTCTAAGCAGCCCTCTTTGGCCCCCGAGCTATTCATAAAGGGAGGATATAAGTTCCAAAACACATGTTTGAAAAATTCCATTTTCATTTTTGTTCTCTCCTTCCTTGCATCTTGGGTAATTTCGAATAATAAGCTTAGAATGTGTTTGAAAACTAAAATGGTAAATGTAATTGTGCTTTTAAGGATGTGCATGCTGCTTTGATAGTAATATAACATTTTAAACAATTGATCTTAATCTTTATAATCGTAAAAATATTTTTTCATTTTTAGTTGAAATGCGGTTTCTTTAAATGTCCGAAAAGTTTATGCTTTCCAGATTTAGAGAAAAATAAAGATGTCGAAGTTCAGCTTGATCTCTTAATATTGCCGCATTGCAGAAAGACTGTCGAATCTCCATAGCGGAATGGTCATGACACTGGTCTCATAATCAAAAGACCTGGGTTCGAATCCCGCTAGAGACAATGCGATTCATAGTATATGTAAATATTTAATTCCTTGATTTTATGTTTTCCTTTATTTCATATTCCAGAAGATTCTGGACAATTCTTTAGTTTACCAGACAAGTGTTTTGGACTTTTCTGACTGTCTCCAGAAAAGTATTCTAGAATTTTCCCTACTCGTATTAAAGCAGAAGATTTGTCAGTCACTGTGTTCTCAGTTCAGAGTTCAGTTAATAAATTGATTTAGCTCTATTTCTTGTGTGTGTCATTGTGTTCCACACTAAAGTATCTACGTGACAATATTGATATAAACTTTATTTTGAACTTAGTTTGGATATTCTACTGAATACGCCCAAACTTATTTGGAATTAGTGACAAATACAACTATAGAATTTTACTATTATTAAAATTTTGGATATCCTTTATTTGAATTGAAAAATGCATTCTAGTTATTTTTTCTCTATCTTAATTCCCAAAATCAATATATGAGTAATTTCTTTTTGCTTTTGAACATTAGTAGAAGTTTCGAATTCATTAGAACAGCTCTGAAAGAAACTATTTAGAAATTCGATTCATTTTTTTAAAATTTACCAAAAGAACATTATAAAGGAAAATATGTATCTGTAATTACATTTCCAAAATCATAAATCATCTCATTGATTAATGTTTCTCGTAGAAATTGATTACCAACATATGTTTAAAAATATATATATATACAACATATGTTTCAACATTATATATAAAAAAATTCCACTCTAAAATTAAAATTTGGGAATTTATGATTCTTTTTTCCGATGAAATGAGTAATACATATGTGGCTCCATATTTTGCATCAAAAGATCAATTTCCTGAATAAAGCATTATATATTTGAAAATAGATTTATTTGAATTGTAAATCTAATTTTAAAATTGTACGTGGGGAAAATAGTTCTTTATGGGTAAGTCTTTATATGTTTATGTTTCTGGTCTATATGCTCTATTGTAAAATGGACTTCTTTCAATATATTTGATCTGTTATGTATTGATGTTGATCTACATGATTTCAAAATAACTCTGTATAATACATTACAATTATTAATGTGTATAATATTTAATGCAATTTTTATTTTTAAAGAAATCTAGTAGAAATAGCCAAAACATTGTCAAATATGCCTGATTCATCAGATTATATACTTAGATTTAATAAAGATATTTATCTTTCAAAAAAGTGAAATATTTGTTAAATATTAAAAATAGATTTATTCACTGGTAATATTTGTGTGTTTTAGATAGCATAACTTTTGAAAATATAACATTTTCATAACATAAATTTGCATTTACAAAAAGACGATAATAACTCTTATTAAAGCAAATATTCTTCCATTTATGGGCGTGTATGGCCATTAAAAATACTCTTTAAATGTATCTTTGCAAAATTACACTTAAAACTGATTTATTAGAAAGGAATTTGCGTGTTTCCAACATCATTCCTTTTCTTTTTACTCATTCTAACATCTGATAATTGCATTTTTTTCTGATACAGTCACCATAGTTTTCTTTCTTTTCACTCCATTCATCATTTTAAAACATTCGGCTTATGGTTGTCTCCGGAATATTTTCTTTTTAGTCTGACGAACAGTAATTTTGTCAAACAGTTTTTTAAGTTTAAAAAATGGTACTTGTGATGATCCTTCAAAATCTCCCGCAATGTTGAAGAGGATATTTGCAACTGTAACAAATTTTCAACAGCAACGCTTTATTTCCTTCTACCACTTGATTAAGAGCTGAATACGCTGGTTCAGAAAGAATATATCATGTTCTTGGAATTCTGTTTCTTCTGTTGTGCATTTCTAATGGAAACGGGAAAATAACGAATTCTACAGAGGGGTTGGAGTGGGGGCATTCTTCAGTGTGAGAAAGTGAGAATACATATTTATGGCGAGAATTTGGAAATGTATAATCTCATTCCTCGAAAAAAAAATTTTATTCAGTTTTTAAGAAAGACGGGAAAGAATTTTGTGGATATAATTTTCTACTTTTGTTTCCTCCTACTTTTCCTACTTTTTTTTCCTGTTTAGATCAAAATCAGGAAACGCCATGTTAAGTCTCTGAGGGAGTAAATGTTTTTTATATAGTTTAAATTACGAAAGTGTGTATCATTTACACAAACTTAAAACGGATGCAATTAAAAAGAAAGATTGAAATAAAAATTTGTCGAAAATAATTTCATTACTGCTTTTTAATTATTTAATTTATTCCAGCTTATTTTATTACTACTTTTAACTACCTTACTACCTTAACTCACCTGGAACTATACTATAAAATATATTGAAGAAAAAAACAGTGTCATTAGGAAAAAAACAAAAAACAGTGTTTATAAAAGTATGTATGTTTAACACATCAGTGTATAAATAGTTTCATGTTGAGCTGATTTATCATTTTATGCGAACTGTGAAAGGTTTCTAACTGTAAAAGGTTTCTTTCTGAATAGTAGAATTTCAAATAATTAAAACACTGACATTTTTGGCTTTTTATTTTTTTCAGATTGTTAATAATGACTGCTGATTGGATTCGAATGCCAATTTCAAACACAAGCACATAATTCATGAATAAATTACTTCAATAAACTCAATAATTAAATTCGTTTGAATTACATTTTATTATTAAATAATATTAAAAAAATTATAAATGAAATTATGAAAATCAATTTCGCAGAACATTAATACAATCTGAAATAATGTCATATAAGAGATTTGGTACTGAAAAATATTAATATTAATTAAAAATATTAAATTAAAAATAAAAATATTAAATTAAAAATAAAAATATTAAATTACAACAGAAATATATTTGATAGGTAAATAAAAGGAAGATGTAGAAGTACAGTACTGAATATGAATTTGAAGTTGATTAATTATTCTTTATGATTAATTATTATTCTTTACAATATCTATTACTCCCAATATATATAGATCTTACCATTTCCTTCTTTTATGCTGTTGTTGCAGATATACGTATGATAATGATTAAAAAGCAGCCAAAACTCCAAAGAAAAACTTCCAGAAGTATGTTATAGAATTACAAAGTATATACAAAGTGTTTTTAAAAGTTCGAGTTCTACTCATTAAAATTTTTAACTCATAAATATAACTACAGAATTTCGAAAATATCATGATATTTCATAATGGAATTGTTCTTTGTGCATGGCCCTTAGATTCTTCAGAAACCTAAGTAGTATTAAAAATAATCATTTTTAAAAATGTTTTTGCAGAAATATCAAATAACCAATCACTTTCGTAGTTTATAAAATAATTATTTTTTATTTTTCCTGGTGCATTTATTAATGATGTGATTTCTAAAAATTGGCCACGACTAACATTTCTCAATGTCAAATATCTCATTAAAAGTATGATTTTGAGAAAGGTGAAAATCTTGTTTTATTGCCAAAATAAGTAACATCAAATAATTAAAATATTGCATGAAAATAATTGAACATTTAATTCTCATTTAAAATTCAAATGAAAAGTTTTGTTTGATATTTTAGTTTAAATGTTTCATTCGTATATATTAACAGAAGCGTAATGCGTCAGCTGAATTATTTTTGTAATTAAAATTATTTTTAAAAACAGTAAATTCAGCCGAAGAACTAAGATATGTGTCTACATTTGAGAGGAAATTTTGAAAACTTTCAGAAAATGTTAGATTTTTGAATATTTGCATAAAAAATATTGAAAAAACACTTGTGAGATCAAAATATACTAGTTAAAAAGCAAAATTAAATAAAAAAAAATTGGGAAACTGATTTTTTTTTAAAGATTACTGATTACTGATTTTTTTTACTAAAAATTAGTATAAAGTAAATATTTTCTAGTTTAGAGGATTATCAAAAAATTAGTATAAAGTAAATATTTTCTAGTTTAGAGGATTATCAAATATTTTTTCTAAACATTTTGTAGATAAGATTATAAATTCTTTTTTAATTCTTGACATTCGATTGATAAAAAGCACAAATGTTTTTTCACATTGTGAAGCACTTAAACAACTGCAAAATATTTCAAAATGAATGAAGAAAATTCTATCATATTCTATATTAGAGAAAATAGCATCTAAAGATGTAAAATAGCATTAAAAAGTATGTTAATGAAAATATAAAAATCAGTGTAACTTCTCAAAAATAGAGTTAAAAAGAAAATTATATAGATTTTATAAAGAAATCAGTTCCAACACTAAGAATATTAAATGAAGAAAAATTCATAATTTCGCAAAATAAATAAATAAATAAATAAATAAAAAATCGACTTTTTAGCCTAGTCACTTACCGTAAGCAAAATAACAGGATCAAATGAATTCTCTAAGGCTATCTGAGACAGAAATTAATTTATCTAAGCATAAAAAGGAAAAAAAGCAAAGAATACAGAAGATAAGAAGCAAAATTAAATAATTTAAGCAAATGTGGATTACATTTTATCTTCATAATAAAGATAAAAACAAATGATAATAAAAATTATTAATTAAAAAAATAATAAAGATGAAATTCGAAATTTCACTTGAACAATATGTATACGTATATCAGTTTTTTCGTATAAAGCTTCCACGCATGGATAAATAATTTTTCTCCTAACTCATATCGCTGTTTAATATTTTCGTATTGCTGTTCAATTATTCAAGAGGTTTCTTCTGAAACAACGCGTTCATCTCTTAAAATGATGTTGGAAGGCCAAATTTTACAACTTCCTTTAAATTAGTTAAGTACAGATGAAAATATCCGCTACGACATTATACAAGATCAAGTGAGTTCACAATAACTAGTCCCCCCCCCCCTCCTAGAAACATTTTAATAGAATTACGTTTCATTGAATTCGAAAGTAAATAAGTTTTAGATAACTGTAATCAGTCTTTTTCAAAATGATAAAAATAACATAAATTAAGAAATCTATCGTGATTGTTGAAAAAAGAATGCAATCATTAGATTAGGATGTAGACAGCATGCAACGCAAAGATGCCTCATAAACGCAAATTTTTTCCAATAAATTACCTGAACAAAGATTTTTAAATTGCTGACTCTCAGAAGTGTACAGGTGCAATAAATCTTACTTTTGTAAAAGTTTGTTATCACATCCAAAGTTTTCCAATACATTAAGTTGCTTGAAAATTTATTTTTTTACATGAAGACACTTTGAAATTTTTTACCCTCTTTGGGAATATAAAAATAAATTTTTGAACGCTTTCTATCTAATATTGATTTATACATAATTTGAATCGATTTCAGATAAAAAAAATTTCAATTATTTTTTTATTAAAGTATCTTCATTTTGTGGATATAAATGTAGGGACGTGATGAAAGATTTATTGCAAATTTCTCTGGACATGCGAAATGTCAATTGTTTCCAAAAATTTAAAGAATAATGGAATTTAAATGTATTTTAATTTTTTATTCATAAAAATAAAAAAAAAATATTTTATTAAAGTCGTTTATTCAGTGCCATTTGCAAGGTAAAAAAATAAGCTGTAAGGATCAGTTTGCAAAATTTTGATACACTTTAAACCGACTACCTTGAAAATGAAATCACTATGGTTCATATCATATGCAAATGTATTTCTGTTGCTTCATGAAATAAAATCTTTTGGAGTAAAAACACTGTCTCCCTTTCGCATAATGGTCTAGTCTTATAATGGATGTCAAAATTTAATTTCAAATTACAAAATAAAAGTTATCTAAGTCTGACTTAATTCTGACTAAAATACTCACATATATATAATAGAATTGTTAGACCATAGTGAATTTCAAGTAATAACTTAAAATGAAATGGCACGCTGAAAATGAATGGCACCTTTAGCACTGATAAAGGCAAAAGGCTGCCTCTTTATTTAACTACACTGAGTCACATTTTTTGTAAATTTTTTGTAATTCATGTGGAATTTTTTGAAATTTCTTCGCCTGCTTAACTTTATATTCCAATTTTTTTTCCATCTGATCCAGCAAACCAGACCTCCCTTCCTGTATCACAACAATGTGCAAACCTGAAGATTTGAGGCAAATCATGCATACTTCAAGAAAATCTACAAAAAGAATGAGCGATTTAAATGTAAAAAAAATGAAATCAAAATTAAAACAACAATGAAATTCAAGTCCTTTTTTCAAAAATTTCATATTGCATTGTCCATTCAAAAGATTAAACTGAGTTTCCAAAGAAATCGGATAATGAGATCTTTCAAAAAGAAATGATTAAAACAATAAGGCATGTGTCAGTAATTATTTTATAAATTCGAACAGAAACATTTTATAACCTTGAACAAAAACATATTCTACAGTATGGAGAGTAACATTTATATAATATTGTTAGTCACTTTTTAATATTAAAACCATAAAGCAATAAAATAAAATGTAATAACCAGTTTTTTTTTAATTTACGAAAACTTTTTCAAATTTTTTTTTGAAATTTTAAAGAATTTTAGAATATTTTCAAACACGAAAATAATTATATTTTATGTAGTTGTCTCTGGTGTAACTATTTTGAGCTGAATCATTAAAAAATTGCAGCAAAAAAACCCTTAAAAAGTACTGAGAAACAAAGAAATTCTCTATTTTGTATAAATTAGACGCTCTACGGTAAAAAAAGATATTATATATATAGTAATAAATATAATGTAATAAAAATATTATATATATTATGAATATTATTTTCTTTTTCTTATTTAAGTACGCATCAATTAAAATTTTTTTCGCTTTGCATTTGAAATTGTAAAATGTGAACCTTTTTTCATTGTTCTAACTCCCATCTTCTAAAATATGCATTTGTGGAATTTCGTAGATTGTAAATGAAACCATCTGTACTGCAGAAACACAAACAAGGAAATATCCGCTTTTATAATTAATACATATAAGTAATAATACGTAAGATATGTTATCTAAATTTCATGTAAAAGGCATTTTATACATCACTTGCAGAATACATTGAGCACTATTAACAGTACATTAATCTGTTATTAAAATTGTTTTCACTAACGGGTATTCAAAATTTCTTTATAAAGAACTAGCTGGTACTCGGTGCGTTGCGGCTACAAAAGAAATTTTGGGAAAATCATTTGAAATAATTATCTTGTTTAAATCTGAATGATAGAAAGAATTATATTTATTTTTTTGTCGACAGTGAATACATTCACTGAAACTGAATGATGTATAAAAAAAGTATAAATAATATTTATTCTATTTCTTGACTTTATTTTTCAAGTGTTTTAGGGTAGACAATAATATATATCGGATTGGTACGCAAAATCGGATGAACGACGGTACGACAGCGCACAAAATAATAACAAACAAAAATTCGTTTTTATATATCAGATATAATAATTGCATTATGCCTATAACACCATCGTGGAATTGCAAGCAGTAAGTTGGCCAGGTTTCATCGCAATCCGTTGAACGTTCGCATAAAATACGAACAAACGATAGTTTTAAAAGCAACTGCATAACAGTATCCCATTTATTTTCTTTTAAAAAACCTTATTTACTATTTATGCCCATTTACTATTAGCATTTTCTTATCAGCATTTTATACTCATAATCTACTCTAATTTCAAATTATAACGTATTGTTCTTGAGAAATAAAAATTCAATCAATTTGTACTAAAATGTTCAGTTATTTCTAAAACAGTAAATTATTTAGAAATCAGAGAATTCATTTCTCAATGTAAATAGTTTAAAACAGAGTAATTTAAAAAAAAAACCCTTATTTTACTATCATTTTCTCAATACTCACAAAAACAAACTTTTATAGAGTTTTCTTTACATTTTTTTAAAATTGGAGCTGTCGTAATAAATGAAAACAATAACTCTTTCAACGAAAAGTAAGTTGTTTTTTTTTCATTCTAGTTCATTATTTAGCTTGTTTAAAAATAACTCCTGGCTGAAAATAAATGTAATTCAAGAATATTTTTTTTAATTCCTTTTGACATCATAAATCACGGATTTAGTGTTTCTCCGTTCATAATTAAAATTAATGAGATTCGTGTGAATTTTCTCATTGGAAAAACATGATCGGAAGAAACTTTTCATTTATTATAAATTCGAGCTGAAGAATTTTTGACCTTTAATATAGCAGTCACTTAAATAAATATATCAAGTATTTAAATTTTATTTGATAAATATTGCTTTAATTAATAATTCTGATTCTTTTATTTAATGGACCTTTTCTTGCTTCTTCCTTTTTTCATTCGAATATCGTGAGCAGAAAAAAATTGATAAAGAACAATTTTAGTATTTGATTTAAAATGCCATTTGTTGGATAAGTTCGGAATTTTTTTTAAAAAATTGAAAATGATGCTCTTTAATTAATGGCTTTTCACAAAAAGTAAGAAATGAAAGCTTTATAAATCTGTCCAATTGTGGTAAAATAAAATTTGAACCTGCTGCTGTTGTAATGCTACTTGTGATTTAACAATATTATAAAATGGAAAGAATTCAGTAAAAATAAAATATTTCTGAATAAATGTTTTTTTTAACCTGGTATCCCTTCACAGCATACTATTTTACGAATTTCAGTTGATATAAATACTCCATAAGGAATTGTAACATATATATAGTACTGCAATTAAATAGGATTTTTTGCAAAAAAAAATTCGCATATTTTCTGATTCCTCATAACAAAATTTCAGTGATTAATAGTAGATACTATGCACAATTAAAAAAACCATTAATGTAATACAAAATTATCTTTCTTAATAATTCACTTTTCAATTTCCTTAAAGATGAAATCCCGAAATTTTAGAAAATCAAGGAAATTAATAATATTATCCCTAAGACGACGGCAATAATTTTATAAAATTTCCGGAATTATTTCTCTGTACACGAAGTTCGCCAAACAGAAGTTGTAAAATCAATTAAAATGTTGGTGGTATAATTTTTTCCTTTTATTTTATTTAAATTCCCTTTTTGTTTCCCAATATGATGTAAAAACTTGTAGAAATTTATCAAAGTCATATTTTATTTTTAAATAAAATATATTTTCTAAAATATTATCAGTTTGAAATAACATTAAAATATATTTGTGATCACTGAGAATAGTACTTTCCATCATGCCTAGTACTTTCCATTTTTTTAAATTGTATTGCTTAACCATTGATTTAATAATGGTAAAACCGGGGAGCACAGAATATCAGGGCGAGAGAAATATTGTAATACTTTTTACGTTACAGATAGATAAATTATTAATGGCTATGCACTCATATAAAACTGTACTTCTATATGTGTCCGGGGCCCCATTCTTTAAATTCTTGTTAAAATCTCCCACCAAGAGATAAACATTTTTTTAAAGAGCCAGACAACGGAGTAGATTTTATTATTAGATTATGAAAAATTATCTCACTTACTCAACAGAATGGTGATTAGTTTCAATAGAAATTTTGAAATATATAGTCAAGAAGAAGCAAATTAAAACATCATTCTTACTATGAAGGGACATTTCTTTACAAAATGAAATTAAATAATGAAGGACTGGAGAAGTACTAACTTGGAAAATTGGGTAACAATGAAATTTGGATTAAACATATTGTTTAGAAAAAAATAATTTTTCGAAAATCAATGTACTTACTGCTATGCCGAATGTAATTCAGGTATTAATATTAATGGAAAAGATTATACTAATTATAAGCTCATGAGAACGTACACAGAGTAGCAGGCTGTTAAATTAAAACCGGAGACTGTTTAAAAAAATCTTTAGGTTTACAACAGAATATAAAAACTGATACATCTTTTTTTTTTAACATAGAATTCAAGAAGGTTTGATTCAAGATCATTTCTTATAGGATTCAGAATTCTTGCATTATAAGTAAAAATCTTTTGGTTGAAATTCATTGCGAATCTGAAGTATTTAAAATGAATTTAAATGCTTAATTTTTTAAGCATTACACTAAATCTTAGTCTGACATATCATGACTCAATCATGATTCTCATTAACTATTAGTTCTGAGACATCAAGAGCACAGTTTAGCCAAATGTGGCTCTTGCGCCTAAAAAACCTCACAAATCAAATCTGGGACATGAGAAATCAGAGAAGCGAAAAATTTGATGTGTGCGCTTTTGCTTGAAACTCTTATGCCTGGTTGTTAAAATCATATTATCAAGGACATCATCAATATTTTATCTTGGTGGCAAGTTGGCAGAACAAATATTTATTAGGGTGTTTCACACATTAGTTTCCTAAATTTTAAATCATGTATTTTTTTAAACGAATCTATATAACTTTTTTCTGTATCAT
>JAPMOR010086405.1:430857-442179 GCA_026543865.1 Argiope aurantia
AAAGATCGTTTAAGGGATTTTTCTTATACAACACATGGTTCCTAATCCCTAATCAGATAAAAAATCAAATTTAAAATCCCCATAACCACTAAAGCTTAGGCATCTCTCTATATTAGTTAAAAGATAACAAAAAAGGGGCATCTAATTTGGTAAACAGTCCGAATACCAAAAGCGAATCGTGCAAATGAACATATTTATTGTTGTCAGATAAGTAATCGCCGTATCACCTGTGAAAATTGATTTTCGCATTTTTCAAAACAAATTTTATTCTGCATTATCTTGAAGCTGAAGAAATACCCTTTTTGATCATAGCAATTTCCTTTAATAGTTGATCATAGCAATTTCCTTAATAGGATTGATAGTTTCTTCATTTTCTATATATTTTTCATATTTCAATTGAAACACAATTTGCAACATTATTTATAGTGTTATGATAAAATTCAAAATCCGTCAAAACATTTAATAACATACCTTTGTCATGCTAAAATTATGATAATGAAGTTACTTTCTTCAAATATTAATTCAACGCTAGAAATATTCATTTCAGCTTAAATTGAAGCTTACATGCATTTTAACTCTTATGCGCAATAACTTTCAATAGATCCAAATTCTGTTTTTTAGTTTTTTCAAATAAGGTTTTTTTTTTTTTTTTTGAAAACAAACGCACATGTATACTCTATTAATCAATAAACCGAGCGAACAAGTAGACCATGAAAGTCCTCCAAATATTTAGTAACCTAATTAAGTTAAATGATTGCATCGTACTAGTTTAAATTAGATAGAATGATAGTGATTAAGAGTTGACACCAGGGTATTTAAAGGACATATTTTAGGAAATTGATTCTTTCTATAGAATGCCTTTAGAATTTTTCTAAAATAAATTTTTATAGAAGTTGATACTCCTAACATAAATTTTTATAGAAGATGATGCTTTCAAAATTTTTCTAACATAAATATAGAATAAAAAAATGAAATAAGAAACAGAAAACATTTTTTGTTACGATTTATTATATATAAACAATTTCATAAGGAGGGGTATCTAACTTAGGGCTTAATGACATACCTCCACATCATTAAAGATGGTAATATTTTTAATACAAAAAATAGGCTTTATGTGAAGTAAAGAATTATATTTCATGCTGCCTGAATCAATGCATATAATCGTAAATAAAATTATGCAATCTAAATTTTCCCTCATATCCACAGCTCCATTAGAGATATTTAGTGAAAAGCATTGATACCCTAACTCGCACAAAAAATAAATTTCAATCATCACATGATTAAAACGAAGAAAAAGTAAATTATAAAGTTAAAAGTAATTTCTTTCATATGAAGAAAATATTTCCCGAGGAAAAAACGAAATTCATGAAGATGAATATTGTATTCAGAGACAACAATATTGCTGCATCTAAAACACAAATAAAGTTATCCAAACTGGGAAAAAAAACAGTGACCTTTATATTGCATTAAAATAGAATAAAATAGAAAATTAAAGAAAAAATTCTGAAAAGGATATTAATCCGACATGAAGATTTTATAAAGAGTCACTTTGAAGTAAGAATTTTTTTTCTGTGAGGAATCTGAATTTTGTCCAAGTATTGACACATCCTAACTCGAAAAATTTCAAGAAATTAAGATTTTTTAGAAAAAAAAAGTAGTATTATATACAATATACAAACAGCAAATTCATCCGTTAAAAAATTAAAAAAAAAACAAACAAAATTATTAATTTAATAAACAAACTATTTGTGTATTGCAAATGCAGTCACAGAAAAAATTCCATTTTTGTGAAAATTAGACAAAAAATAAACACTAAACAAACAACTAATAAAAACAAAAATAAACCTGAAATTCAAATAATAATATTAATAATAATTGCAACCATAACATCCAATTTGAATTTGAATACTGTTCAAAATGATTTATTTTAAAATCAAAAGGAAAAGAAGAAACTTACCTCTGAATACAAATGCATTTATCAATTTTGTGCAAGTGCATTTATCAATAGCAATGCATTTAACACTTGTCAAGTTCCCGCGTTTAAAGCTGAAAACGCCCACAAAGTTTGGGCGAACTGCTTAAATTGAACGATCTCAACGACTATGGAGTTGAAATAAACGAAATAATCCCTGGTTGGAATCCCTGCTTGAAGGTGATTCTTGATAAAAATCTTTACGTCAGATTCAACAATTTTTCTTCAGCTTTTAAATTTGTTCCATTTTAGAGCAATATAAAAAAAACTTATTGTTCATTGATTGTTTCTAGTTTGGGAAATAACTAAAACTAATTAAGTAATTGCAATTTAAAGTAAATTAGGCTGCATACAAATTATTTTAGAAAAATAGAATATGAAAAGTAAAATATTCAAACGAAATTAAAATTTTATAAGTTCGAATATTGAATAGAAAAACATAAAATAGATATTCATCTAGTTGTGCTAAAAAATGATTTAAAAAAAAACCTATATGCTCTCAACAACATATCGAAAGAAATGAAATAATTTTAATACAAAATGAAATACTATTTAAAATGCTGTTATAATAAATATCGTTATAAATTTGAAATAAAAGTCATTTTAAAATAATATTTCTTCAAAACCATTATTTTCTTTGAAATACGGAAATTTGCTATCGAAACAAATCCTTTTTGCATATAATTGCAGCATATTTTAATTGACAGATTAATGACTAAATCTGTTAAGACTAAATGACTAAATGATTAATGACAAATCTCCAAATCTGAAATACCATAATATTATTTTTATCTAATCCGCTTTAAAAGTGGTTTGGAATTTGGACTTCAGTTTTTTAAAAAAGCCGAAGGAAGGAAATCAAGTGATTACCGGAGTCACTATCGGGCATCTTCGTATATTATATGACATTATTTTCAAATGCACATTGGATAGGAAAATACGTGGATGAAAAAATTTGTGAACTGAGGTTGCATTTTTGAAAAAATATCATAGTAAAAAATGACTCCTCTCAGTAACTAGACAAATAAAATATCAATGCATTTAACACTTGTTAAGACGCATTTGGGGGGGGATGGCCAAGCGAAAATATTTTTACACATCACCTCACTTTAGACAATTTTTTTCGCTTCGTACAAAGATTTTTTTGCAGCCAATAGTGCCTATGGATTTAATTTAATTTTCTGTTCAGGTATATTTTTATTATAAAATAAGGTTTCTGTTGGGTCCGTTTGAATTATTTTTCATCTAACTTTTAACATTTTGAGTAGAATATATTTAATTTGGATACAGTTTTAATTTATGAAAATGACGCTAATATTATTGAAAAGCAGACTTTTCCTAATATTTTGCATCTTTTAAATGATAATCTTATTCAATAATCGACTTTATTTTCAGTAAATTGTATTTTAAATGTTAAACTTGAAAGTTATTTTTTCAGCAATTTAATGTAATCATGCATTTGGGACTCCATAATATATATATATATATAGCAGAACAATAGAGCAAAAATAAATATTCCTGATTTAATTAAATTGATTATCATAAGTGATATGTTATCGAATGTAATTTTGGCTGTTTAATTTGGATTTTAGACGTACATTTGGTGTCCATATTTCTTCCGAAATCAAATGAGTGGAATAAACAATGATTTCTTCCTGTTTTGAAATATATTTTTGCTGTATTTAATTTAAACTACTGTGCATAAAATATAACATTCACATTTAAGCAAAACATTTTTTAAATTTTGCTTCTAAGAAATTTTATATCAAATTACAAAATAAGTAGAACTTCCTTTAAGGAATTATTTATATTCATTTCACTAACGGCACTTGAAATAATCTTCACTATTTCTCAATTTGCTAATGAAAATAAAATTTTAAAATTTGAACTATTAAACGCACAAACAATCTCTGCTTTTCAGTTTCTGTATTGAGATATAATAGCTAGAAGTGAAGACATATAATTTACGGCCTTAAAAAAATAGGGGGTGAGAGAGAGAGAGAGAGAGAGAGAGAGGGTAAGTGAAGTTTCGGTATTCTTTATTGTTGTCAAAATATCTTTTCCTTTATCATTTAATATATTTTAAGATTATTTCCATCAAATGTTAAGAAATTCTTTGATGAAGTCGTGTTGACAGACAATTCCAATCTATAGTTTCATCCCTTCCTCCATATGTCTTTATGTTAATCCCAACGACGAAAAGACTTTTGTAAAATGCACATCATAAAACATTCACTAGTACCATATCTAAGCAACAATAACCGAAGAACACTTAACACCTCAAACTAAAATGAAGCTATCTTTCTGTATATAAGGTACTCTTTGCGGGGATAATTTTTCATTTCAATTTCGACTACCTCCTGATTGTCCTTTTTTTAGCAAATATTTCTATCTTAATAAATGCGATGTGAATAAATATAATGAGCGAAAGGTTTCTAAAGTGAATAAAAGTGGTAAAGTGCTGCTTAAAAATATTCTAAATTCTCTTGCTGATTTTTATTCAGTTTTCAAAATCCATGAAAAAAAAAACATTCCTTAGCACAGAAATGTCAGTTTCTGAAAACTAAGTGTAAGATGTGATATAACGGTATTATTAACTTTCTCATAATTGTGTTGGGAAATAAAAGATTTAATTAAGAGGTTTTTTGGCAAATAAATGAATGTATATTACAATTAAGTAATTTAATTTCAATAATGTGAAGTTCATTTAAAGAAACATGCACTTTATTGTATTAATATTATAGCACTTACATTTTCTTTAAATCGGTAAAATTATATTTTTATAAATATATAGTGCTATTTGTTTTGAGAATACTTTACTAAGTATTTCGAAATTTTCTTGAAAGAATTTTTTTTTCTGAAGGTTTAGTTATATTAACATCACGTTTTAAAGCAACACTAAAGCTATTTTAGGACGAACCTCGTAATTTCGAACAGTAAGTTGACGAGGACGAAAACTGAGTTGTCACACAACATCTCCAGTCTTTCACAAGGACGTTTGGCCCTGAAGGATTTGACGTGCACCTGACCGTCTCACAAGACTGTTCTTCGGTGGAATCGGGTCTGGAACGTAACAATCCGGTTCCGAAGCCTAGACCTTACCACCAGGCCACTGTGGCCTTTTTGTTTTGTCAAAGATTTGTTGATAATATTTATACAAAATACAAATTACTTTAACTTATTTTTACGAATATTTTTAGTAATGATTTTAAAAGTATATTTCAGAAATCTCTGCACTATATACATGCACAATTAAATAATATTATGAGTAGTTTTAATATATTTCAATCATAGGCATAAGTGCTGCACTTAAAGCCTAAAAACAGTTTATGGATGGTATTTTATGCAAAATAGAACGCTTATAAAATTAGAATTATTTTAAATATTAGTTTTGTTTCATTTAGATTACAAGAAAATGTAGAAAAAAAGAAACAACATAAAATCGGCATAATTTATTTTTGCAGATTTACTGTGCTGTTTATCGATACTTACAAATAATAAATGCCGACAAGTATGAAAATTTATCCAGTTTCGAAAAATAGTAAAGCTCACATTACTAAAATTTAGTTCAAGAAATGCTAACAAAGTATCCTATTTTTATCTTAATGGTACTTGCAATGTTAAAATAAATTGTAATTTAAGAATTTGCATACTATATTGCCAGAGAACAGTTTTATAATGACGACCGTAATTACTTTGATTAAATTATGCTTTTCAAAGGTATTTTTACTCCCTGTGGTTTAAAGATAGTTTTGCAACTAATTTTTTTGTTGAGTCTTTTGATAGAAAAGTCACTTTCGGAGAAAAATTTTCTCTTTGAAAAATAATTATTTCTCAAGATAACTTAAAATCATGTTTGCATTTAATATTGAAAACAAAATATAACAGATGGAAATGTTTCTAAGTTGAGACGGCCTGCATTATTAAAAAAAATATATAACTGAAATTTTAATGAATTTTTAATAGCATTAAAGGAATAAATTTTATTTTTGTTGAATACAAAAAATCGTATTTTAGAAAATATATATTCTTTTTGATAAGCTATGTCACAGTATCTTAAAAAGAAACGAAAAACTACAGATTATTCTGATGGTGCTCTTTACACTTATTAATTAAAAAAATTCAGTACAAAAATTCACCAATCGATGGCGTTGTAACAGATATGGCATTTATTTGCATATATTGAAAATGTGAAACAAAATTTGCGTTAAAGCGCATGCCTATTACCATTTTTCTTTGGATAAAAAGATGGCAGATTCTGTACGAACATTAGTTTCTTCTCTATGTTGCAAGAAAAAGTGCTACTGGTGAAATTGTTCTACCAGAACAACAAAACTCCGTTTCAGCTCTAAAGGAATTTCGTTATTTGAAGCAAATACGAAGAGGTCCAATGTCTCCAGGTACCCTACGCAAGATGATGCAGAAATTTAAAAAAAAACTGGGCAACTTGACATTCTTCCAGATAGAGGACGAAAAAAAAAATCCTGTCTTCCAGAGTCGAAAATGTTGCTACCACGCTCGTTAATACCATCAGTCAGTCACCGCATAATAGTTTGAGTTTGCCATTTGTTTACCGTGTTTTGGATATGTCGCATTCAACTGTACGAAAAATCGTACTGCAGATTTTGCATTTTTATCTATTAAAATCAAGTCTGTGCACCTTTGCAAGACGGGGACTTAGAAGTCCGTAAAACTTTTGCATTTCAGTTCCTCGCTCGAATGGTGGTTGACACAAGGCCATGGAACATTCTGTGGAGTGATGAAGCCCACTTTTGCCTTAATGGGCAAGTTAACAGCCACAACTGTCGAATTTGGGCAGAGGAAAACCCTCGCGCTATCCAGGAACAACCCTTTCATTCTGAAAATTGACACTATGGTGTAATTTTATAGCTACTTTTATCATTGGACCATATTTCTTTGAAGAGATAATTAGCAGAGATAAATGGAATCAAAACCTGTTCCGTTATAGGACAACTGTACCATGATATGCTGAAGGATTTTGTAATCCCAACTTTTCTACAGCGGGGTGCCTTTAAGACATCACTTTCATGCAGAATGGTGCACCAACTCATATTGATCGTCGTAAAAAATGATTGTTAACACAGTATTTCACAGAAGCACGGGTTATCAGCCGTCAGTTCCCAATAGCATGGCCTCCTCGCTCGCCGAACATGACCCCTTGCGACTTTTGGTTGTAAGGTTATTTGAAGGACGATATATACAGCCAAATTCCATCATCTCTACCAAATCCAAAGGACAACATTCGGGGCCATATTCCAAATATTTCGGCAGACTCTCTCCGGTCATCTATATAAAATATTATTCTCCGATTATAGAATACTGTTGAAAATGAAAGAGGATAAATTGTGAAATTTTAAGTTTACTTTATTTAGCAATTATAAACCATACTAAGAGGTTTTATCTGTATTACAACGCCACCTAACTTTGAATTTTTGTACTATTTTTATTTAACAAATTTAAAGCGCATCATCTCAATATCTGTAATTTAATAATTTTTTTAATCTCATTTGGATCAATAGAACGCCTTTTAGATCTCTCTGAAGTGGGTAACTTATTTCATGCTAGTATATGATTAAGACATGATATAACACCAGATAATCAAGATAAAATTTACACCTGGTCATCTGGAAAATGGAAGTGCGGAAATTCGTAAATAGTTCATTATATCGAAACACAAAAATATGCTCATTTGATTGCTCTATTTAAACTCTTTATCATCCTTCGGTTTTAGTATAGTTTATTGCTTAGCAATTTATCTATGGTGTCTCTTAAGGTTATGCCATAATAAATATTGTGGGGCTTATTTATAATAGTAATTTTTAGATGTTAAACAAAGCACGGTTATTTTCAAAATATGAAACAAAGACATCTTAGTTTCATATTTTATTAACAAAGATCTTTTAGTAGAAAATATTTTTCTTACAATTAAACACACAATAATAGAAGCATCTTATGAATTGTTGCATGGATGCGTGAGACATAGTGCTTTGAGTGTGCTGAAGAATTTACTATACATCCCAAATGTTATAAAATATAGTGTTATTTGAAACGGTAAGTTTTGGGCAGAAGTGCCATTAATTTTCACTTAATATTATTTACATTAATAAAAACACTTTTTTTAAGAAAAAGGATATTTGAAGAACAGTTTGCACATGAAAAAATTTGAGAATCAAATCACTAAAGTTAGAGAATTTTATTTTTATAAAATGGGCAAGGAAACATTCTAATTCAACTTATTTTACAAAATTCATCACATGATTTTAATAGAAAAATAATTATAGCTTTGGAGGCGACATTGCCTTATTAATAATTTTTATTTTACATACTGAGATAGACCCTAAGCCAGTTTTGAGAAATATTTTTAGTTTTTCTTATATAAATAATATATCAATTTGTCGTGATTTTGAAATAATTATAATACTAAATTGTAAGAAAATACTTAAAATATTAATGTGAAAAAAATTTTACTGAATAAGAGAAGGCACATACTAAAAGATTTAATACATAAATGCTTAAGACGTATATTAATAAGACATAATAATATGGCGTAATACATAGGACATATATTAAATACCTAAGACACAAGTAAGGTAAAACGACTCAATAAAATTACGAATTTTTTTCAAGCATAATTTTACAAATTTTAATAATATAAAATGCAATTTTTTATGTCATACAGAGTATTTTCCCAATTGGAAGTACGTGTTTATCTCCAGCAGTTTCAGAATTAACTGTTGCATTGCAATCAGAGTGAATTCTATGTAGTTAAAACAAATATGGTAGTGTGTATAAAACATTTCGCATATAAATGTTTTGAAATAATTCATTCTACATTATTTCATAAAAGTCATGCATTGGACTCAGATAAACAAAATTTATGCTCATGCCGTTTTCATTTATATCCCTGAATATATATAAAAATAATAGCTTATGCTTAGGTTTGATTTATTTACAGCATATCTAAAAGACGTATGGGTGTGAAAGTTTTTCATTTTTGTTTAGGCAATTTTTCATTCCTTGATAAAGAGAAAAATTATTATGATTTTTTCAATCTTCTAGATGTATTTTTTTCCATGCAGCGTATTATTTTATGAATGACTTTTTCATGTTTTGCCATGGCCATCTAAAATATTAATTTTCCGGGAAACCATCACATGATCGAAAAGAATATGAGCAACGAACAAATGAATATTGCAATATTAGAAGCGCACGCACAGCGTTTGTTTCCGAAGACACATAAAAAATGCATATATAGTTGTTGTTATATACAGTTGTTAATGGAAAATATATTCAAGGTTAAAAAAAATTAGAACAATTTGCTGTCTTCGTTCTACTCTAAATTATTTTCAATGCTTTTTTTCATAGTGTCTGGTTGGTTAGCAATAAAGCACAGTTTATGTAATCCTCAATATATAATTTAATGGAAACTACCAGTGCATAATAAATTGAGTGGTCTTAATAAATTGGTATGTCTGAGAACGTAGAAATCGAAAAAAGACGTTTATGAGTGTTACGTTTCTATTCTAAGAGTGTGCATTTAAGCAGAATTGTTCAAATACTGATTCTCCGATGTGCGCTTTGGATAGCTAATCTGTGGCATGGAATTTATTATGATATCGAAACACAAACGTGAACCAAATTCTTCTAAATGTCCTGTATTAACATAAATACTACATTTATTGCAGCTGAGTCTGATATTTATATTAAGTAATATCTAAATATTCCAAAGTCATCTTGGTCTGCAGGAGATATTCTGCTTACACTTCAATACGAGACTTTCATGGACTTGGCAAGTTATACAGATTGAACAGAGATTAAACTGTTACAATCATGAATTAATTAAGAATTTATAAATGATTGTTCTCTTAAATAGCAAGCATAAACCAATAGTAGAAACTTTACGCGACTTAAAAAGGTTTTTGATTTCCTCAGAGTTTCTAAACGCTACAGACCACCCGAAATGACCTTTATGAATCACAGAAACTACTGTTTTTCATAAATTTTTGACATTTTTTTAAAGAATAATACAGTTTAATTAAACCTTGTAAATTATAACTAAAATATGAGGTATACGGGGAGGGGGGGGGAGGGGGGGGGAGGGTATGAAAGCATATAATTTGCATGGTCACTTTAAATATCCAACAATAAAATAAATCGAAAATATTGAAATAATGTGTGCCCTTTTAACACAGAATGTTCATCACTATTACGATTTCTTCATGATATTGTCCAAATTCAAATTATTGAATAACATTGTAGGGATACCGTAAAATATTTTATATTGATAGTGTAGTCAATATGAGATATTTTAGGGTCAGGTCAGAAGAATGGGACTTGCATCACATAGTAGAAGAGATTGATAAAAAGTATCCACAAAGTCAAATAATAACGTATAAACATAGCAATACATAAAAAACATTCTGTGATTTTTGATGATACTTTTATGTCAATTAACTCAAAGAAATATCCAACTAAAATGAAATAATGCTCTGAAGAAACTTTTATTGGTCAACATTACATCCCTTGACCATTCAGAAGCTCGAACCACTCCGTCTGGTAAATTCTACCCCTCTTCAGCGGACAGATCGTGGCCCTTTTTTGGCGGACTAACAGCATTCCTGGTCTCAAGAAACTTCACAAACAATTTTTGAACTATGGAAATATTTTTCAATATTAATGAAAAACACTCAATCAATTATATATGTTTCTTCTATTTTAATTGATTTAAAATTATTTTTACAGGAATAATTTTAGGTTCCACAAAATAGTTTGTTTTCACCAAAGATTGGAAGTATGGACATTTAATTATTAAAAAATCACCCATAAAATTAATAATGACGGAATTTTTTCTAAAATCTTATTTTTTGTTTCATATGATTTATAAGCTAAATGCGAAGATTATCTATTGAGGTGTTTGGATAATTATAGAGTACCTAACTTTTAGGTGTTTCAATTATATTTATATGCATAATGTCTAGATTATAACATAATATATATATATATATAAATATAATAACATATATGCACATATATATATATTTATGTTATATTAACTAAAATGTAGGGATTTAATTCTTTTTGTAGAATACGACAGAGTGTTTCCTTTATTTAATGTTTCTAATAGTAGAAATGGAACTAACATTAATTTGCCATTCATTACAATGACCGTTTAGGGGAAGCCGTCTAGCCAGTACAAGGTTTGAAGAGAATAGAGTAATGGAAGTAAGTGCAAATTCGTTGTGATTTTTGAATATCGTATAAAATTATTTAAACAATTTATGTAAATACAAGGATAAAGGTCAGTGGCATAACTATTTTTTGTGGTTATT
>JAPMOR010086409.1:0-10018 GCA_026543865.1 Argiope aurantia
ACTCTAAGTCGGAACTTGTTTGATTGCAGCTCTGATGCCTCTAAAAGTAAAGGAAGAAAGGATTGCTCTTTGCCTCAAAATCATTCCGCCAATAATACTAGCAGTTGACTTTGATTTTGCCTAGTCTGGCGCAGCATGGCCAAGTCTATGGCCCTTGTACAAAAAAAAAAAAAAAAAAAAAAAACGAAACCAAAGCAGTTGAGTTTTAAATGTTCCTTACGGGAGGCCTCGACCGGCGTTTCCCTTTCTTGTTGCTACATTTTTTTTTTTTTTTTTTGCACATTTTATACTTTTTTTTCGTTGTCTTAATCATTAAATTCTCAGAGTAAAAAAAATGAGGAAACAGCGTCAAACTCTCAGAATTGAAAAGTAAGCAAATTAGATGAAAAACTAATAATACAAATTTAAAAAAGCAATTTCAGGGAGTGTTGCAACTCTTCAGCCCTAATGGACTGGTCACTATTATTTAAAACTAGGCTTATTTATCACTATTAGTCATATTTGCTTATAAAAATTGAAATAAATGTCTTAATATATTGTACAGGTATATCGCCTTTCTGGTTGACTTGTATGTGTTACTGATCCATAACACTTTTGCTTTGGTGGGAAGCAAGTAAAACCCAAATTTCAAATCTTGTGAAGCAGAGATTCATTCATAGATTGTATATAGATTTACTAGAATTTCAGTCATGAAAACAGCCAGAAGATAGGACTCACAACCTTTTTCCCTCCGATTTATTCTTCTCGCTTATAACATACATTGCACCACTTCATCTCTGGAGGGTAGGTTTCAGACTTCGATTGCATCGAAGACTTGAAATATAGGTAGAATATAAATATTAAACGTGCCCTTATGGATCAAATTTTCATTCGGAATGACCCATTTTAGATGGTCTGACACTTGTTCAAAATTACAGAGGGCTCTTCTAGTTTCAATTGATTCTACTATAATTCCAAAGAATAAAAAGGCAACTAATAATTTATTTATTAGTTAAAAAGACAAATAATATTTTTACGATTAAAACTCTTAATGAACTCAGGAATTTCGTGAATAAAGACGGATCACATCTTTTTAATAATATTTATAAATAACGAAAAGGCTTTCCTTAGTGATAGCAGAAGTTACATTTTTCTTTAAAAAGATCTGCATAGATTCATCTAGAATTTTTATATAGAAAAAAATACACAAATAAATAAATAAAACCCTCTCTTGCTAGCCTTAACCTAAATATAAATTCAGGAAATATATATATATAGAAAGAAAAAGAGAGCCATATCCAATTCATCCATTCTCTGAAATAAAATTTTCAGAACATAAAAGAAAGAGAAAGAAAAGGTAAAAAAAAGGGGGGGGAATACAGCACTGAAAGCATTTAAAAATAGTTTCCTTTTTGAGTTGGGTCGAAACCTGCTGCAATCTCGAAAGTTGACTCGAAATCTCGCAATTATATCACGCAAGCTCGCTGCGCGAGGGTTGAAAAGAGAGATTTTTGAAGCAGGCAGCTGCAAGCTCCGGAATTTTTAAACTCCAAAAATTAACTTTTAACAGATGTGTTCCGTTAAAAAAAAGATTTTTAATTCATGCTTGTTTGTAGCTGAGAATAATGGTTTATTTTCGCGAAGGTGGCATGACTTTACGAGCACATTTTTGATATTCCCTCATTTTCCTGCGTACCATTCAATACTGCTAAATTATTATAAGAAACAGTTTACAATTTTGGAATGAATGAGGAACATAAAGAGGCCCAAGATTCACATTCGATTCTTTCTGCAATAATACGAAAAAAAGTAAAAACGTGCCATATATAGATCTATCGAAATAGACATGCGCAAAAAAATCTTTTGGGTTTTAAAAAAATTGTTATTTTAATTTCATTCTTTTCTCCGATAATTTTAAAATAACTGGTAAATGGCACTAACATCTTCTTCTCAAATTTTGTTTCAACTGAGAGATTTTTTAAATTTTAATTTCACTGTGCATCTTTCATTCACGATTATCTTTCATTATTTCACGAAAGAAACGTAGATCCAATGTAGCTAAATCTGTGCTTTCCAGAGTGAATTTCAATTTCGTTTTTCATTTTGATCATTCCTGCCTTTCCATAGTCTGCTTAATGTTTCAATTACTCTTTAATATGAATTGAAATATCCTTTTCTAAAAGCTGTCTTACCAGGAATATAGTTTATGTTTGAATTCATACAAATCTTCTAGATATAACGTCATATCCATTCTAATGGAGACAATATCATGGCACAATTAAAAACGTAAAGATCGGTTCAGCTGTCTCCTAAATTTCGAGCGGTGGCGGTGACCGGGTGGTAAGGTTTCGACTTCAGCTCCGGAGGGTGTGAGGTTCAAGACCGATTTCTCCGACGAACCGTCGTGTAAGAGGATTTGATACAAGCTAAATCCATCGGGGTCAAACGCTCACCAGCTGATGTGATGTGGAATCTTAAAAAAGAGGGGTGTGACCTCAGAAATCGTCCTTGTCGTCTAACTTTGCTTCAAGATTATGAGGTCTGTACCAAAATAGCCCTGGTGTTACTTTAAAGCAGGACGTTAATATAACTTAACTAAATTTCGTGGTATTGTAAGCTCTTCGTTTGTTTTGTAAACCACGCATATATTAAACAGAATCACTCATTTTAAATTTCCAACAACGGAATAAAATCAAGCAATTAAATATTTGATTTGATTTGAAAATGGCTTGAATTTCATAGAAACAACTATTTTATTGTCGAGACAAATTTTTTAAATAGAAAATTCAATAAAATTTTGCATGGCTATTAAATTGGTATCATTAAAAATACAAAATTTTAAATTTTGATACGGTAAAAAATTTATTTTCATTCAAAGATATTTTCAGAAATTATTGGTGAAAAACACAAAAATGCACATTAATTTTTAAGTGTACATTCCCATCCCTTAAGACATGCGTGTGCCCAGTTTGATAGCTGCAGGTCAAGTGGTCTGAAATGTAGAGCGCCAACAATACGCACTCAGACACATTCTTCTTTATTATAAGAAGAAATAATTCCAGCCATCATGCATAATGTATAAGAGTACATATCGTATGAATCAGATACTACAGATCATCTAACGATCTTTATTATAAGAAGAGATAATTCCAACCATTACATATGGAATATAAGAGTACTTATCGCATGAGATACAGCAGATCATCTAACGATCTTAATTCTAAGAAGAGATAATTCCAACCATCACATATGAGGTATAAAAATACCTATAGGATGAATCAGATGCACAGGTCATATTACGATCTTTCTTATAAGAAGAGATAATTCCAACCATCACACGTATGAATTACTACTGATTTGGATATATTGGTTATATACAACAACTGATTTGGACATATTGGATATACAAATATATCCAATATATCGGTATCCAATATATTAATCATATTGCATACCATACACATGCAAAAAAATTATTGGTAAAAATATTTTCTAACAGTAAAGAACAAATAAGTTTAAAATTTTATCTTCCAAAAATCTACAGAAAAAACACACACCAAATGTCGAAAATTTCCCCCAGAAACCGCTTCAATAAACGCACACACATTCTTTAAGCCTCATTTTAACGAACCATTTATTAACGGACAATATCTTCCAAACACCATACATTACGTCTTAACACTAAAAATCCTAAAACTAAAATAAAAAGGAAAAGAATATAAAGAACATGTGTTTGCCAACAACACGTTCAAGAAATATCAAGAAGGTGCTTTTAAGGTTAAAAAATTCGATGGCGGGTTATTCGAAACCAACCAATTCTGACATTCGGAAACAGCTTCTAACATTCCGGAACGTGTCTTTTGGAGCACTTTGAAGCACCCCCCCCCCAAATGTTCAAGAGTTGTGCCAAATGCATACATCATTTAACTCGCTCTCCTCACCGTTTCGTGAGGGAAGAAAACTAAAATGAGCGTGTCTTTCTTACTTTTTTTTCTCCTTTTCCTGCTTTTGTTCTTGGAAATATGAATTTCAGAACACCCCATATATACCCCCATTCGGAGCCCCTTGAACGTTTTCTTCAGAATGGGACCGTTTTTAGCATCCGGGTCCTCACTGGAAATGAGCTTGACGTAAAATGTCACAAAACAACTGTGCAAAATCTATTCTTGCTCGAAGCTCTGTTGTGGTAAAATTACATGGAATATTTTCAACAAAAAAAATTCGATTTTTTTTATTTATAACGAAATTTATAATCCATAATCTTTCTGTGATCCTTCATGACAAAACCATGTTAGTAACAAGAATGTTGCAAAATCATGTTTGTTGCAACATTCTTAGCAAATAATAGACTTGTAAATGATTATTGTTGATCTTATCCATAACCTAATTATGATTATTTTATGCAATGATTAATCTCCATGTCTCTCATATTCATGTCTTTTCGTACATGAAATTTTTTTACAGTGAAAAAGAAATTTATCTTTTTCTTTTAAATTTAATACTATCACTAACCAAATTTATAGTTCATGATCTCGATGTAATCATTCGTGGAAAAAACTTGTTTATGGTAAAAATAATGCAAAAACATTTTATTGCAGCATTCTTGGCAAATGATTATTGTCAATTTCCTTCATAACATAATTATGATTATTCTATGTAATGATTAATTTAGTTACGTCTTTCATTTTCGTGTCTTTTTTCATATAAGGAATATTTTGGCAATGTAAAATTTATTTTCTTTATTTTAATTAATAACCAAATTTCGAAATCATAATCCCGCTCTGATCCTTCATGACAAAAACATGCTAATAGCAAGGTAGATACACAAACATGCTTATTAAAACATATTTGGAAAATAAGAGAGTGTTTGTTGACTTATTAACCCAATTATGATCGCTCAAAACATGTGCAACGGTTAATGCTGATTTGTATGCCTTTCATTTTCATATCTCTTCATGTATGGAATATTTTGGCAATGGAAAAAATGAATATTTTTCTTTTAATTTTATTTTTATCAATAATAAAATTTAGAATTCATAAGCAGGATGTGATTCTTCATTGTAAAAACATCTTAATCACAAGGATGTTGCAAGAATATATTTATTGCAACAATCTTGACAAGTTATAGAATTGTAAGTGATTATTGATTATTATCTCATTAATAACCTAATTATGATTATTCAAAATTTACATAATGTTTATATGTCTACACAATGATCATATATCAGGTTTGCATGCCTTGTTTACTGTAAGAATGTTGCAGAAACATGCTTATTGCAACATTATGGACAAATAACAGATTTGCAAATGATTATTGTCGATCTCAATCATGACCAAATTATGATTATTCTATGAAATAGGTAATGTTGTTTGCATGTCTTTCATTTTCATGTCTATTCATACATGAAATATTTTGGCAATGTAAAAAAACGAATGCTTTTCTTTTAAATTTATTATTACCAGTAATCAAACTTATAACCCATTATCCTGAGGCAATCCTTCATGGAGAAATATGTTAACAGCATGAATGTTGCAAAAATAAGTTTATTGCAACACTCTTGACAAATAATAGAGTTGTAAGTGATAATCATTGAATTTATAAACCTAATTAGGATTATTCAAAATCTATATAATCATTACGGTTTTTTTGCATGTCTCATTCAAATTCATAGGTTTTGTCCGATCTTGGTGAAATTTGGTATATGTGCACTTCAGACAAGACAAAAGTCACTCATAACTTTTCAAAGTTCAAAATTTAATTAAAATATAAATTAATTAAATTATTTAATATAAATTAATTATATAATAAATTAATTAATTTAAAATTAAGAAAATGTTTGGTGTTTTTCAGATATACCTTCTGAAAATATTATTTCAAAAATAATGTTCACATAATAATAAAATTTTTCAAAAATGCCTTTTTTTAAATAATATTAATATGATTTTAGCACAATTTCTTTCTCTAATTTAAACAACATTTAAAAAATCTAATTTATAATCTGTAACAATGTTTTAATTATTACGTTGGAATTTAATTTAATTTCTCTACCTAAAAGGTGAGCATTTTTTTACCAGTGTTAAAATTAAGATAAAAATAGATTTCTTTAGATAATCCGAAATAATATTTCCAGATCTATTTTTATTTTTTTAACCAATGCATTTCTCAATTTCCTAGCGCTATTATTTGTAGTCAGATGATTCCAAGGAATTTATATTTTTCAATTGTATCAAATAAGAAACTGGAATTTTAAATAAATGCATTCTGTGCTATAATTTATTAACCTGGTAATTAGTTTAAATAATGGTTATTAAAATTAACTATAATTTAAATTGTATTAATGTTATTAAATATTATTATTATTATTATATTGTACATATTACTAGTATATATATTATTATCATTAAACAGTATATATTAATTGTTTATTACATTACTTGTTTAATAATAGTTTAAAACCAAGAGAGTCCAGTTTTGGGCGGCTTAAAAGATATATAGTAGTTAGTTAAATCATATTCTGAAAAATATTAGACTAAGTTCTAATTCAACACTAAAAAAAGATCTTCAAGTTTCAAAGTACTTAACTTATTTATACCAATCCCTTTTTCAGCCAAATTTTTCCGATGTCCGAACTGAAGATAAAACTTATATAGAAACTATTGTACATTCTTAAAAGAGTTAATAATAAGTAAAACAAAACAATTCAGAAACTTTGGATATTTTAAACATGTTTAAACCATCCATTCCCCTTTCTTCTTGCATTCAGAAGTAAGTAAATTCGATCGTTATACTTGCAAAGGATTGAAATTTATAGTGAAAGCCAGTTGTGCAAGACTCTTTTTAAAAGAATTGGGTGTTTATCTATACTTTGTAGCAACTGAACTTTTCAAATTCCTTTTTCTTTTAACATAATAATGCTATTTTTCTTACTTTAAATAAAATAAGTAAGAAAGAATGCTTGAGAATTGAAAAATTGCCTGCTCAAAGCAAGTATTATCTACTTTCGATGGGTTTTTTTTTATGAAATGATTTCATTTATTATTTCCCATTCAAAATCCCTTTTTTATATCATTTTGCATTTTATTTTCGTCAGTCAATCTATAATAAGTTGATTTCATTTTATTCATTTTTTCCATTTAATCTCCGTTTTATAAGTATTTGAAAGCAGTTATAGTTTAAAGAATTTCGAACTGTAAAAAACCTTACAAGATTGGACAGTTAGTCTTCTGTTGGCTCTGAAAGAACACAATGATTTCATAGTTTTTAATGCTGTTGCCATGCTTTTCATGAGGAAAGCATCGTTTAAATCTTTTCCTTAGAGGTTTTTTTTACTCATTATTTGTATTAGTAAAATCACTTCAACTGTGAGCTGTAGCACATTCTATCAGTATATTCTAACAATGAATTTGTACAGACACCATGTCAGTAGATTTTTTTTTCTTTCATTACTGCCTGTTACAGATTAAGTATCACTAGAAGACTCCCCTTACCTCTGTGTATAGTTTGTAATACATCCTTTGCAAATTAAGTTAATTCATTTTTACTTGATAAACGTTAAGTAAACTGAGGCAATTCCAACATTGAATGAATTCAAATATTGAGTAACGGTAACTGTAAGATAAATAATTGTTCATTAAAAATTTCATATATCTATCTCTACTAATAATAAAGATGAATGTGCATGGGCCTGTGTGTTGGTGCCCAATAGGCCAGACTGTTTCATCTAGAGCTAACAAGCTTAGAACATTTCCAATTGGCGAATGGGAAATTGCATCTTGATTACTTTTATTGAAATTGTAATTTGAATTTTTATTAAATAAAAATTAAGCGAAACCTTTGGGACTCCCCAAGCTGTTTTCCTAAATCATGAACTTTTAAAAATATTTTAAGCACATATATCGTTACTGAAGTTGATTTTTATTGCTGCTACAAATATTTCTTCTTGTATTTTATTTTCAACTGTTGATGATCCCGATGTAAAGATTCTATTTATTTTTACGCGTTCAGTAGGTTTCAGTATAAAGCATGCTTTTATAAAATTTTTGATTTTTTTTAATACTATAACTAAATTTAAGAAAGAATTTAATCAAACAATTGTGAAACTTTTTAAAGTGTGCATATTTTTAAATATTATTACTCTTTTCTCTAACATAATTGTATCATATGTAGAAAATTAGGGAGCAGTATGTCACAATGAACGAAGAATTGTAAAGCTTTTAAAATAGAATAAGCTACATGCCCATTAAAAGTTAAAGTTCAAAATACTTCGCAAAAAAATCATTAAAGCCAAACTGTGCAAAATATTTATTTTCTACATTTTCTTTAAAATTAAAAATATATAATAGCTCTGAGGAAATTCCAGTATTCTGGTAATTTTATTAGAGTTTCACGCCTTTATGATTTAGTTTGAGCCTCTTAAATTTTATAAACAAATATTTTATTTTATTTTTTATTATATAAATAAATTCGCTAACTTAAAAGTTTTCCTTTTAAAAAAATAATAGTAATAACCAGATTGGAAGACATAGACCGACATTAAAGGAAAAGCAGTTTTATTAAACTTTGTTGCACAAATATGTGAAAAATATACTATTAAATAAATTTGGTGTAATATCTACCAAAGGAGCATATTATTAGGTGAATATACCGCTAAGTAGATTTTTATTCTATAAAGATTTATTTTGCAAAAATTTCGGTAGAAAATTTTCTGCCCATTCTAAAACTGAAATTTCAAACTTAAAGCTGCAGAAAGTTTTCTTTTCATTTTTAAACACCGAAAACGCTTTCTTTTAGAATGCTGCTATTTGCAAGGCAGAAAAGATTAAAGAGATAAAATTTACAAAGAGTAAAACACTTTGAATCCAAGTCTTTAACTCTAAACAGAATCAGCTAAGTCAATTACAAGATTTCGATCTCTTTCAGAGAAAGAATGTTCCATAAAATTGTCTAGACAGCGCACCAGACCCACAAATAATAAATCGGCGAATACTTTAAAGCGATTAGTTAATAGAAACAATGTAATATTATAAACTTCCGAACCACCACTGGAACGACGGGGAATAAAAGAGCGAAACAAACCGCATTCAGCTTACATTGTTTCGATTGTATAGAAAGCTTAACTTTAGACGTAAATGCGTAAAGTTATTTTTTATTTATGTTTTATTTTATTCATGTTTAAAATAAAAGTATCTATGTATTCTGAATAATGAAATCTAAAGACATATTATTTTAACTGCCCACACTAGATTTGTATCATATTTTTATAATTACTATTTTTATTTTTCATAAGATAAATTTGCATAATTTAATTATTTATTTTGACGGGAGAAAGTTAAATTTATAAACGTTAATAATAAATTTTAATTAAACCATTAATATTTTTATATATAATTTTTTAATATGTTAATTATATTTTTGAATATGCTTTCCAAAAATTAAGCAAAAAATTACTTTTTTTTGTAATGATTTGTTTCTACATGTATATAAATGCTTTCTATTTTTTTTTAACTTTTTCGTACATAAAGTATTTATAGAAAGTATTAAAAATCGTCAAAAAATTAGAACTCAAGATTTTGACGAATCTCTACGTTTCAGATAATCCTGAGTTCGCATTTCTGCATTATATCTGTCTATGAAGACGATAAAGTAAAAATGCTTTTAGCTAATTAGATGAAATTTGGTATATGGGCTTTAGACCAAATTTGCAAATTTCTACGAAATACAGTACGAAATAAATTCAGAAGAAGTCTACCTGTTTGCGTGGCTGTTTAAATGCAAATTAATATAACTTCAAAGCATAAGAAGAAAAATATATAAAACTTGATGACCAATGTTAGCATTTCAAATATAGATTACAATGAAATTTTTAATCAAATTTGTCAAGGGATTGATCGTCTGTCGGCCTGGGCTTTCGAATGCACATAAACGCTTTGACTGAATGAAATTCGGTACGTCATCCTGTGACTACAACTATAGTTTCACATCAAATTTTGGTTAAAAAAGCACACACACACACACACACACACACACACACACACACAC
>JAPMOR010086410.1:0-10378 GCA_026543865.1 Argiope aurantia
TCTGGTTTTTTCATTGCGCCATCTGTTGGCGTTCAAGTGAATCACCATCCTCCGGGGCGCGGCATGTCGGTACCGGTAGTGCAATGAGTCTGTTAATGGCTCTTTTGGCAGGTCCTGATGAAGTACGAAGCAGGGCAACTCTAGGGATACCATCAGTTCCGGGGATTATCTCCAGGATACGCGCCAGTGGCCAGGATAATGGAGGCATGTTGTCAGCTTGAATAAGGACGAGATCTCCGACACTCAAAGGAGGACGATGTTGATGCCACTTCCGTCGGGCTTGCAAATGGTGAAGGACGTCTCTAGTCCATCTACTCCAAAATTGCTGTTTTAACTGTAAGAGACTTTTCCATCTGCAAGAAAGACTAAGATTTTGATTAGTGAGATCAGTTCCTTCAGGAAGCTCAAGAAGAGGTTCCCCGATTAGAAAATGTCCAGGGGTGAGAGCCCTGAGATCAGCTGGATCATTGGAAAGTGGTACTAGAGGTCTTGAATTAATACAGGCCTCTATCTGACATAAGAGGGTAGACAGCTCTTCAAAATTAAGCAAATGTCCTTGACAGGCTTTAAAGAGATGTCTTTTGGCGAGTTTGATGGATGACTCCCAGACACCACCGAAATTGGGAGCATATGGTGGGATGAATTTCCAGCTGATGTTTCTCACAGTCAGGAAATTTTGTACAGACTGGTCTTGGACTAACTTGAATAATTGCTTTAGATAATTATCTGAACCTATGAAGTTCGATCCATTATCTGACAGGATATCAGTGGGATGACCTCGTCGTGCTATAAATCGACGAAGTGCGGCTAAAAATGCTTCCGTAGACATACTGGACACGAGTTCGAGATGAACTGCTCTAGTCGCTGTGCATATGAATAAACAAAGATAAGACTTGAATTGGGTAGCCTTTCTGAGATGCTGACATTTTGTGACTAACGGTCCTGAGAAGTCCATCCCAACTCTTTCAAAAGGACGAGATTTTGTAATTCGACTACTTGGCAAATCTCCCATCTTAGGGTTTGAAGGTTTAGAATTTAATCGACAGCAGACGATGCAACGTTTGATTTCTCGACGAACCGTGGAACGACCATCAGGAATCCAAAATTTTTGTCGAATGAGAGATAAAACCAATTCTGGTCCAGAATGGAGACTGAGTTGGTGAAAATGTCGAATTATAAGGGGAGTTATATGATGTCTTTTGGGGATGACTATTGGAAATTTTTGATCATAGGGTAGAGTCGGATGTTTAGCAAGCCGACCACCCACTCTGAGAATCCCCTCTTTATCCAAAAATATATTTAAAGGGAGTAATTTACTAGATTTGGGTATGGGTTTGTTCAATTTGAAACATTTAATTTCCTGGTAGAATTCAGCTTGCTGAATGAGTTTAACTAGATTTTTAAGTGAAGACTCTACTTCTTCTGCTTGAAGGAGCCCTACTGATTTAGAGGTTGAACAGGTAGCTTTACAATTTTGAATAAAACGTTTAACCCATGCAAATACTCTTATAAGTTTGGTGTAAGATGAAAATTTGACTAGCACGTCATTCAAAGGATTTCTGTCCGCATTTACGGAAGTAGGTTCCGGCACAGAGTCTGGCTCATCTAAGTTGGTAGTTAGCACTTCTAAGGACGGTACAAGAGGATGAAAATTTTGTTTGATCCAATCAGGACCATTCCACCAATAAGATGCATCTTTGAGTTGCTCTGGAAGAAGTCCTCGAGTAGCACAATCGGCTGGATTGAGTTTACCAGGAATGTGATACCAATCAGACATTGAAGTTAAATTTAAGATGTTGTTAACCCGATTTTGAATGAAAATATTCCCTTTGCTTGGGGGCTTATTTATCCAACTTAACACGATTGTTGAATCTGTCCATAAATATCGCTCTTTTATGGGGAAAGATAGTGCTTTTTCGATGGCAGTTATTAGCTCAGCAAGTAGAAGTGCTCCGCAAAGTTCCAACCTTGGGATAGTAAGCTGTTTTATAGGAGCAACACGAGTTTTAGCACTTACGAGAGATACTTGATTCTGTCCAGATTTCAAATAGACAACGGCAGCGAATGCTTTTGTAGATGCATCGCAGAAACCGTGTAATTGGATGTCAGAATTATTGTCGACTCCCAAGAATCGAGGAACTGAAATCAAGTTTAGATTATAGCTTTGTTGTTTAAATTTTGTCCAAGTTTCTAGAATGGTAAGAGGAACAGGATCATCCCAAGCGGCTTTCGATTTCCATAGTTCTTGCAACATAATTTTTAATATGATGACAGAAGGCGAAAACAATCCCAGTGGGTCGAATGTTTTAGCAATAACTGATAGAAGTTGCCTCTTTGTATTTACGATTTCTCCATCAGCAATTCTAACTTGAATCGAATCTGTTAAAAGATTCCAAAAAATACCTAATACCCGCTGTTTTACTTCTTCATCGCACAACGAATGCATAGATTCTGTAGCTAACAAGGATTTATCCAAATCTTTCAAAATAATTTTATGGCTACTAGACCATTTTCGAAGACTAAATCCCCCTGATTTCATTAGGTTTTGAATTTCGGCAATAATGGCTTTAGCTTCTTCTTCAGTGTCGGCTCCTGTCAACAAATCGTCTACATAAAAATGATTTTTAGCATAACTTGTGGCGATTGGAAAAGCTTGTTCCTCCTCTACATACAACTGTTGCAATGTTCGCAACGCTAGAAAAGGCGCACAGGATGTTCCGTAAGTTACAGTTTGAAGTTCGTAAGAGATTAAGGGATCTGATGGAGATGATCGCCAAACGATTCTTTGATATTTACGGTCATTATCGGCAATTAGAATTTGACGATACATCTTTTCGATGTCGGCTGAGAAAGCTACACGGTATGATCTAAATTTGACTAAATGAGAGAAAATATCAGTCTGTAGTTTAGGTCCTATCAGCAGGATATTATTTAATGATTTGCCATTACTTGTTTTAGCTGACGCATTAAAGACGACCCGGCACTTAGTAGTACTGGAGTTGTCATTTTGAATCATGTGATATGGGATATAACAATTTGGCGATTCTTTCTCCCTGTCAATCGAAATTGCCTTCATATGGCCAAGCGACAAGTATTCCTTCATGAATTTATTAAATTTTTCTTTTAATGGTGGTTTTCGGTTCAGTCTATTTTCTAAGGCAAAAAACAGATGTATAGCTCTTTCTTTGCTTTCCCCAAGAGTTTTGTCCTCTTTGAATGGAAGGCTGACTATAAATCTGCCTTCATCATTTCGACAAACCGATTGTTGATAGAATTCCTCACAAGGATCATATTTTTTTTCAACTGGGACATTCGAAGGGATCTTTTCAATTGACCAAAATTTATTTAACTGGTCACACAAAGTTGAATGAACCATCGAGTCGGGCATTTGTGAAGTATAGATTTTTCCAGTTAAAATGTATCCCAGTTTAGTTGAAATTGCAGTTGGAGTTCCTGAAGGTCCAAAAAGGGGAAGTCCATCCAGGAGGAGTGCATAAATATCTGCACCGAGCAAAATGTCAATTTGTTGCGAAATATAAAAATTCGGATCTGTGAGTATAAGATTATCCAAATGCGGCCAGTGTTGAATTTGAATATCGAAATTTGGGAGAGGTGAAGTCACTTTATTTACAACAAGAGCTTTAAGATTAAATAATTTAGATGAGAAATGAGGAGTGAATTCTATCTGACAACTATGTAATGCAGTTTCTGCACTAATCCCATTAATACCGGTTAATTTATGGTTTGTAATTTTTAATGGTAAATTTAATTTATCCGCTACCTTTTTTGAAATTAATGAGAGCTGTGATGCATTGTCAATTAAAGCTCTGCATTCAATAAATTTTCCCGAGTAATCTTTCACTTTAATTACGGCCGTTGAGAGAAGTACAGAACTATTTTGCTGATTCATTTGAAGCTGAAGTCCCTTAGAAACAGCTACGACATCCGGATTACTGCCCGTCTCAGTTGGAAGATCTACGTTATATTTATGAAGTAAAGTGTGATGTCGATTTTTGCAAACCTTACATCCGATATTTATTTTGCAATTATCCGTCTTATGGTTTTTGCGAAGACAATTCTTACAACAAATTCCTTCTATTGCCTTCAATCGTTCTTCGATTTTCATTTGGTTAAAAACAGGACATTTATAAAGAGGATGATTTGAATCTCCCTGGCACAAAAAACAAGAAAAAGAATCACTTTTCCCCTCAGTTACGCTATGAACTATTCCTCTTCTTGCCCGGTCTGCCACCCTTCGACTAAACCGGTCCCCCTTTTCAGTCTGACTACATTTTAGACCATCTGGAAAGAATTTCTTTGCAGGAGTTAGGTTCCCCCGCATTTGTTTATGTTTAGCTGAGCTACGACTGTCTAGAGATCTCGCCTCCCTCTCGATGAAGGCTTTAAAAGAATTCAGCGTCGGAAACGCATCAGGGTTCAAGGTCAAATCCCAGCGGTGAATTATCTCGTCGTCCAGTTTCGAAACGCAGTGATTGATTATAATCAGCTCAGTTAATTCATTTACTTCTAAACCCAAAACACTTAAATTTCTAATACATTCATTACAATTATCTAGAATCTCGAATAGCAGTTTAGATGAATTTGCGTTTTGTATTTTTAGATTAAATAACTTATTAATTTGGCAGTTAGCTAACTGACTTTTGTTTTCAAATCTTTCGCATAACAATTCCCAGCAATTTTTTAGATTTTCTTCCCGAATTGCAAATCCACGAATTAATTTTGCGGCATTACCTTTGGTAGATGCGAATAAATATTGCAATTTGTCTATTTTGGATAATTCTGAATTATTAATTACCGTTGCTTGAAATAATTCTTTGAATGATATCCAATTTTCCATATCTACATAAAAATGAGGCAATTCAAGTTTAGGCAATTTTTTAGAAGCCTGAATTTTGGCATTTGAGCTAACAGCTTGACTTTCCGTTTTATTTTTAAGTTTAGTGTTTTCCAAAAGCACGGCACACTCAAATAACACATCCTGAAAATCCAAATATTTTTCAAGTTTCTCTTCACTATCATTAACATCTAAATTCGAAAAAGAATTTTCTAGTTTTTGTTCATAAGTATAAACTTTCGTTTTTAGCACATTGAATAATGCATCAGAACTATCTGCGTTTTCAACTGCATTTTTAATTCTCTCCTCAATTCTCTCAATTTCTTTACAGACATTACTGAAATTTTGAATTGCTTTTAAGATTTTCGATTTGGAAGTCATTGTCCATAGGGCTCTGCGGCTAACGACGGACCAAAAATGTTGTTTTAATTAAGGATTTAAACGACTTAGAATCAAAAGAATGTATAAATTCTAGTCAGACTCAAATAAAGGAATATTATGACAAATAAAGGAATGACTCACCTCATCCAAGTCACGATATTTATTTGACAGCGATTCATGGGCATCCAGAATAAGAAGGAATTATAGATTTAAATACAGCGAATAGATTTTTTGTATACAGCTTTCAAACTACACATTTTCGAGCGCGTCTACAGAAAGCACCTGTTTCATCCAAGCATTCCCTAAGAATACCAACCCCTAAACAGCAACAAAAAGTTCAATGCTCTGGTTTTTTCATTGCGCCATCTGTTGGCGTTCAAGTGAATCACCAAACGTCTTATATTGAATCGGCGTATAATAGTTACGAAGTATTACTTTTTTGCCGTGAATTTAACATTATTGATGAATTTATCGTGTCATCCTTGGCGAGTTATTTGGCAATTAATCCCTAAAAATGGAAAGGAAAATATACCTCATACAGAAGTGTTCAGATTTCTCACATTGACTACCTTAACCAATGGGATTGGTCTCTCAAATATCTTCATGCATAGTCTAATAGATATGCCATAGCAGAGAACGTCTTATATTGATTGCATCGGCGTATAATAGTTACGAAGTATTACTTTTTTGGCGTGAATTTAACATTTTTGATGAATTTATCGTGTCATTCTTGGCGAGTCATTTGCGATTAATCCCTAAAAATGGGTCAATAGTATCCAAAAATCGAATTTGTGTTTTAGACACGTTCTTCTCAATCGATTGAAACAAAAATTTGGCGCAAAACTGCACTTGCAATAACAAAATCCTATACCAAATTTGATTGATTTAAGTCGTTGCATTTCTGATTTATCCCGTTTACATGTTCCTGAAATTACAGACCGACAGACAATCAGCTCTCAACTTGATTTGACTCAAAATTGGGCTGTTGTCTATACTTTAGAGCTTAAATCTGTGCATCGAATTTTATTTCTATAGCTCTTCTCGTTTTATTGTTATCATCTCAACTTATATTCCAACAGCTTGACGGACAGATTTCCCCAGAACCGATTTTATTCAAAATTTGATAGAAATTTGGTGCCAAAACTGTACACTAAATTTCAATCGTCTAGCTCAAAGCGTTTTTGAATCATCTTTGTCACACAGACAGATGGACATTTTCCAAAAATGTGTTTTCTGAACTGAGGGAAGTCTAAAACATAAAAATTCTTCAAAATCTCGAGTTTGATATTTTTTTAACGGTTCCTATGCTTTTTCTGTACTATGTAAACGAGAAAGTAAAAATGAGAGTACCTACAGAAAACGTAAAAGAACTTTAGATATCAATTCGCGATATTAGTTTTTGTGTCTGCAGGCTGATCTTTCTAGTGAATGAAATATTCGTTAAGACCACTGTTATTACGAATATTGAATATCGCGATTGAATATTTATGAAGATTTCACAACATTTTATCAGTTAGAAGAAGATTGGCAAGGTAGCAATTTAAAAATGCTTTGGGATGTATAGAAATAAACTATTTGTTTACGTTTGAGTGCGAAAATTAGTATAAAGATGTATAGTATCAAGAAGATGAAACCACTACCAACAACAGATGGTCTTCTCTTTATACTTTCGATACCGATCAAGAATTTAGAAGTAAAAAAAAACACACAATCAGAACCGAAAATCGTATGGACAATCTAACATGTTTTTACAATTCCCTTGGGTCCAGGGCAACCAAAAGAAGAGGCCATAAGATATTTATTTAGAAATAATTTCGATTAAAACTGGACAACACTTCCAGAGCTTGAAATGCAATAGATGATTCTTCAGAAGGATATATTCTTATTAAAGATTTAGAAGATTGCTACTATGGCTTGGAAACCTACACAGAGTTTCATTCTCAATGGAATTTAGAAAATTCTTTTTGTTCAGTATTTGAAGTTCTATGATTGTCATCTCTCAAAATGTTCCGTTCATCTTAGCCGTTATCGTAGATCTATGATAAAATTATTGGTTAAAAATCTAGCAAAAAAAAAATATCTTTCGAAAATTATTATTTTTTGTGCCTTAAAAGTTTTCTGAAAGTAATTATGGAATTGATGCTCATTTTTGTTAAGAAATTCCTGAAATACCATCAAGGAATAGCTAATTTATTTATAGCATGCTTAAAATTATCATATAAATATATTTTTTCATACTACGCAGGTGATATCTTTTTATTTATTTTACCAGCACTTAAGAATTGTTTAATCTATCTGTAAGTGGCAATGGATATGTGAAGCATCAAATATTGTTCTTTTATGCAAATGGTGACATAGATACTAGATCACTATTAGGAGTGAGAGAAAGAAGTAATAGGTTATCATCTGGATGTTTCCAAGATTGTTTAAAGTATTCGATTAGTATGCTCTAGTGGTAATTCGTATGTTTAAGGACAAGTACGTTCTTGTTTGAGTCGATACAATAACTTTCAATACTGTCCTCTACGCATGTTCGTGGAACTGCTTTTGCCTGTATAAAGAATTTTTTTACTACTATTCTTTAGCAATGGTTAGAAAATTGGATTGCAGAGAAATTTACTATTAACACTACACTCTTTTGAAAAGAATTATTTGCTGCATTCGAAATAACTGCTAGAAGCTTTTCAATTTTTTTTAGAAGAAGCACAAATTTGGTTCAGTTTTCATTGAAACATCTATACAAATATCTATTACTAAATATTACTAATTATAAAATTACCAGGCTTCCATTCAAGGTGATTTATTTATTCCAGATTCACTTTAAACATCTGAAGATGACACACTCGCTTTGACCAAACGAAAAAAGAGATCTTCCAGTTTATTGTGACACCAGGAACTTGACGTAACTACACGGTGTTTCAAAACTAATGGTCCATACTATAAGGGCTGATAGAATTCGTCAAAACAAACAACTTTCACCATACAATGTGGGTCGGAAAACCGAGAGAGGGCGCTTCGTCTGAAGTAGATAAATCATCTGCCTTTCGTAAAGCCCATCATTCTGACGCTATTCCTTTCTAAAGATGCTGCACTATTCGAATTTGGAGAAGGCAGATATGCTCTTCATGTACGGGCGTGCAAATGGCAGCGTCAGAGAAGCGGTAAGACTTTATCAAATGCGTTTTCCGAACAGGGTACTACCCGATCGGAGAACATTTCATCGTTTACAGAAGCAAATCTCGGAGACAAGTTCATTTCGCGGCGAAAGACAAGATACAGATCAATCTCGAGAACGGCCAATCGATTAGAGGGAATCCTGGAAGCAGTGAACAACCAACCTGAACGAAGCACGCGATCAATAGCTCGGGTGTAAAAGGTACAACACACACCATACGGAGGTATGGTGTCTGTTGTATGAGAAAAGGTTACATCCTTTTCATCTCCAGCGGGAACAGGCCTTACAGACTACTGATTTTCCACAACGTGCAACATTTGCACGTTGGTTGTTGCAAGAGAACATACTGCAGCCCTAGTTTTCAGCATCTGTCCTGTTCACGGATGAAGCTACATTCATGTGTAATGGAGTATTTAATATGCACAACAATCATGTATGGGCTGCAGTAAAACCACATGGTACATGTTTGAGTGGTTGCCAGCAAAGATTCTCAGTGAATGTGTGGGCGGAATGATACACGATTACTTAATGGGGCTGTATCTGTTACCAGACCACCTAGATGGACAAAAGTACTTCATCTTCCTCCAGCAAGTGTTGCCTGATTTACTGCAACATGTACCAGCAAATGTTCGAGACATCATGTGATTCCAGCACGACGGAGCACCAGCTCATTTTTGCAGGAATGTACGAAACTATCTGGATACTGTCTTTCCGAACAGATGGCCTGATTTGTCCTGCTTAGATTTTTTTCTCTGGGGACAGCTATAAGGTGCCCATCGCGTCATCGGAGGACCTCGTTGCCCGAATTAGCGCTGCAGCTGCAGACGTTCGTGATATGCCAGGAATATTCCAACGTGTGCGGGATTCAATGAATTGCTGAAGTAAAGCCTGTATTGTAGCTGCCAGTCACTCATTTGAGCATTTGTTATAAATAAAGATTATTTGTCTTTATATTGTTGTTCTTGGTCTTTATAATATTCTCCATTTCTGCGTAGCAAGCATCCTCTCGTTTCCCGACGTGTGCTTTCTGATCCCACATTGTATGGTGAAAGTTCTTTATTTTGGCGAGTTCTATCACCTCTTATAGAATGGACCATTAGTATTGCAACACCCTGTATAAATGTTTGGTTAACTACAAACATTGGGGTTAAATAACCTTTTCCGCCTGTAATGCATTACTAATATCAGGAGCATTATTCTCTCAACATTCCGGTTTAGAGTGCAAAAATTAAGTGCTCAATAAGTGAAGATATTTTATCATGAGTCTATAACAAAAGGTAAATTACCTGATTATTCGGATATATTGGTGCTGAGTCAGCATTCTGTTTTAGATAACTGCTCCAAATTTGATTTAACCAACCCACGACATAGTTTTAAAATATTTCTGTTTTCCGCTGAGTCCATAATATAAGGTGTTATTAAAAACCTTAATAAACCATTTAATTCTCGTTTTCCACTTTAATTATCTATTTGATCTTTAACCACTCTGTATATAGCATTGTTCTTCTTATGGCCGTTTTCATACCCTATGTGAAGTGACAGAATTTTTCATTAATGATGAACATAAAATTAGGTAATGCAACAATTGGCTAAAAAGAGACAGATGTAGATTTTTTCAATAAAAACGAGAAAGGAATTTATTTGCTTCTCAGTTTTAAAAAGTAATTTTTAAATTTCATTTTCCCTTACTCTAAGAGTCAAAAAAGTTGATAGGGTCTTACCTGTCCCATCATTGGCTCGTATATCCATGGACCTATTATTATCTTTACCGTACACCATCGACGCATCCAAAGCAGCTGTTACACCATTAACCTGTTCTCTCTTTGCTGATAAAAAATGAAAGAAGAATGATTCAAATTAATTTAAATGAAATTAAAAACATAAAATATATCCAAGTGACTGATTCCATGAAATTTCGTCTCAAGAGAGATAAATTTCTTAGAAGGCATATATCTAATGATAATAAA
>JAPMOR010086420.1:0-22349 GCA_026543865.1 Argiope aurantia
ATTTTTAATTTTATTTGATATTTTGCATTGAAATTTTTTTTATTTAACGAACTATTAAACTTTGATTATTTGTTTATTACAAAGTTATTTACACTTCTTGCATAGATAATTATACAAAATTATGTTTAATAAATTATTTATCAAAATATATTCTTTTCATTTCATATATTCATTTCATTCTTTCAGTTTTCAAAAGCAGTTATTTATTTTTTAAAGTATGTTTTTTAAGAAATGTTACATTTCTTATAAAAAAGAAATCAAATTCATTCAATATAAATGGAATTTTAGAAGCATTTATTGATTCATTTCAGAGTTTTTTTTTCAGAACAAATACAAAGTTATAAAACACTTCTCATGTATATTTCTATTCCGTTAAGTCCAGTTTTCAATTCACATTAAGTTCATTCACTGAATTATCATTAACTATATTTTTAAGAATGGTTGAAAAGGCATCACATTTTTAATTCTTTAACTAAAATTCTAAGTAATTTTTGACAACAATAATTTTCTTTTTTTCTCTTGAAATTTAGATTTGGTTTTCCTTTCAGTATTCTTAATAATTTATTCGATGTTTCACTGGTTTTATTCTTAATAATAAATATTTTTTGTTAATGATCCACAAACGTTTGCAGGACCATTTATGCTAGTTTTCTTGAATATTATTCTAATTATACTAACAAAAAGTAAAATTTGTTAACCCTAATATTAATGAGACTTATTAGTATAAGAGTCTTTAAAGTTCAGTGCTCAAGGCTTCAAATTTTTCGGAAATGATCAATATTTAAAATTACATTTCTCCGTAAATAAAAATTAAATTTTCAAAAAAAAGTTAAATTAAAATTGAAATGTTTTAAATTTTTAATCGCTACTTTGAGATTTTAACTTATTAGATCATATAATTTTAATATAGATAGTTTTGATGAATTACTTAAATTATCCCTAAAATTAAAAAAAAAAAACTGTAAATTTTCTTTCTGCTTTCTTCCATAAGTTATTTACCATTTTCTAGTATAAAGTAGAATATAAAATGTTTTTATAAGGTAGTGAAAGAAGATTAAATCTTTTGGTAATGCACTTTCATTTGCTTTCAATCTTTATTTTAATAACTTTTTCGCCTTTATCTCTTCAAATAGTAAAAATGCCTAATTACTAGTATTTTCGTATGCAATAATATTTTATTTTATTTTTCGAATTTTCATCATCTATCAAGCAAATATTTTAATTGAAAAATAAACAGATTTACACAAATTAATTTTTCAAAAGAAAGCCGAAATTCTTTTTCTTTAAAGATTATACCTACTTGATATGAAGAAAATGAATTTCCATTAACCATATATTTTTATTATCTTAAATGAATATTATTCATTTGATTTTATTTTTCCAATATTTTAATTTTAATTTTTTGAATGTGCGTCTTATAAACTTTGTTAAATTTAATGAATATTAACGATTTTTATTGGTTGTATTATTAGTCGTCTGCTAATTTTCCTTTGCTTCTACAATTTCATTAAATATATTAATATAATTATCTTTTTTATTAATATATTACTGATGTTATGATTAGAATATTTTGTTTTTCTTATGCAGTAATTTTATTAATTCCAAAATAGAATTTCATTTGCTGCAGTGTAACGTTACATATTTGTTAAAATACACTTATCAATTCAAAACCATTGAAAATAGAGATTTTCTTATTCATTTGATTAGTTTATAAAGTTTACGATTGAATTTTATTTGAAATTTTCACAGTCCAATTAACAAATGGGAAACCAGATAGTTTTTTGAATGAAAATATCGAATGTTTGCCGAGTTTTTTAATAGGTAAAGAAGCTTGGTCATGAAATTTTATCTTAATATTAGCTCTAACAAGGTCTGAATTGCAAAATATTTTCCTTCATCATCTACGACGTTTTATAATATTACAGCGAACATATGGATTTTATCTTGCTTTTTATTTATGTTTATAGGCATTTTGCTTTCGTTTTAGTTTCGCAATTATTACAATTATTGTATTTTTACTTTTGTTAAAAAACTAAAATAACAAGCAGAATTTAGTATTTAAAAATTTTGACATTTCATTCATTTTTTATTGATCGTTTGAATACATTTGATTACATCCTATTGCGGAAGAATTTAAATTCCTTTTGGCAATAACGCTTCATATTAGGCATCAGATTAATAGTTGGTTAGTTTTTCGAACTTAGCAATGAGAACTGCATTTTTTAAAAAGTCTAGCTGATATTTTTAATTTTTCCGTTTATAATTTTTTTTGGAATTTTAATTTATTTTTCAGGATATTATTTAGTTTTTCGATGCATCCTATTATCTTTTTACATTTATTATGTACAATGATATGGATATTTTCAAACTTTTCACATTTATACATTTTTTTTGACGTTTAATTTCACCATACCGTAATATTTAGGTCATCATTTTTAATTTCAAAATGCTTTATTTGATACTAAATATGATAAAAAGTTATTCGATTTTGTGTAAATTTCAGTTTTAACTAAATCATATCTACATCATAAGCAACATAGTTAAAATTTCAAATTATTTAATATGCTTTTGAATTAATTTTTTGATCCGAGGAAAACAATAATATTAAAGAACAAATCTATTTTTAAGGGAGGAAATCAGGTAATTATTCAAGTAAAATCAGGAGGAAATTTTCAGGTAATTATTTAAAAGAAACATTGCAAGTTTTCGTTCTATTGTTCCCCGTAACTTTTTCAAATCGGGCTCCTTATATTTTATAAATCCAGAAAATGATAAATGACGCTTATCCAATACATTTCCGATGAATTTCTTTGCAATCATTCATATATTCATACTAATTATCTGTCTGTTTTGTTTACATCAGGATTTCGAGAAACATGTGCAATATAAATCTTGCAAAATAAATTTTGCAAAATCTATTCCGCAAGAGAAATGAAAGTAGCAATAAATAAATTTCATTTCAAACTTGAATCATTGAGACGAGCAGCACCTCAATCTATTCAGAATTACTTTAAGAAACGCCATTCTGTTTTATTTAGATAATTTATATTGTTACGAAATTTTCTCTACCGGGGTTCGTTTGGATAGTGGAAGTGATATGGTGTGTAGAACGCTCAATTAGCAGGCAGAAGTAGAATAAAAACAACGACGTTTATTTACACGAAGACACACAGGACAGCACAAAAGCGACAACTATATACAGCACAGAAGACGATTATCTTCACCCGAGACGTGTAGCATACAACAGCACACACAGCAGCATACAACCAGAATCTACTGCACACAGTAGCGCACAGCTCAGTTCAGCACGAGCTTGACTCCTCCGCTCCGTCTTCGGACTTCTCCGTCGTCTCCCCGTCCGACTTGACTTCTCTTTTGATGATGGAAAACTTTCTTTCTGGAGCACCCGCCTTGCAGAGCAAAGCTATCTCCAAGATCCTGGTTTTTACGCCCTGGCGTAGTAAGATGCCCTGGTCTTATGGGCCTACTGGCAGAGGAAGTGGCACGTCGATACTGGTCAAGAGGCAAGGGGAAAATGAAGAGTGGCAAGAAGCGTCTCCTTATATAGTATTGGCAGCGGACGAATGGGGAGTCTTGATGTTTCAGGAGTGGCCAATCAGAGAGCTGGGCTGTTGTAGTGGAGGGATCGGAGTTTTTTGCTTGACTTAGCCGATCAGTGCGTTCAATATGATCATCATTTTCTCTTCTTTATTTTCAGTTTTCTTTGCTTGCTTTACAGCTTCGATTAATTTGGGGAATTCTCTGAGTATTTCTCTGAGCTCCTTCAGGATTTCCAGGGTTTCTATTGCTGAGGGTATTTCGTCATTAATCTTCAAAGTGGGCTTCTCGTGTTGTTTTCTAGGTGTGGGGGCGGGTTGAGCATCTTGATTTCTTGGATTTTTCCTCATTATTTCCGCGTAGGTGGGTCGACCTTTTATTACTGTGAGCTTCGGGAATTTGGGACATCCTTTCCAGGCGGCTGTGTGCCCTGTTTCACTGCAATTGACGCATATTGGGTCTGGAATTATTTCTTTGATACTGCAGCTTCTAGTAGCATGGGGGCCTCCGCACTTTATACATTTTGGTGTCATCCTGCAATTCCTGGCGGAATGATGAAAGCCTGCACAGTTGTAGCAAATTGTAGCGGTGGTTTTCTTTCTATAGCTTTCAACTTTTACTCTAAGGTGGAGAAGGGTCTTTTCATTATAGATGTTAAGTGCATGCTTCGTCTTTTTAACCTCGAGTAGGAAAATTGGATATAATGTCTTCATTCTATAGTTCCTTAATTGAGATATTCTATTTATATTGTAATTTCTTTCTTCCAGCTCTTTAATGATCTCTTCCTTGTCGGCGTCTATGGGGAGTCCTTTCATGATTACTTTTATGGGCCTGTCTTCAAAATTTTCCGATAGAACAAACTCTTCTTTTTTCTCTGTTAGCAATTCTATAATTTTTTCCTTTTCCTCTTCATTATCTGGGTGGATGGCGATCATGTTTCTATTGAGTTTGTTTTCTGTCCGGGGGAATTTTCTATGGATATCTTGTAGTATTAAATTATATTTACTTGTAAATTTAAGGTTAATTGGTGCCGGTTTATTTTTAACTGTTTCCTGGTTTTGGTTCAGTGCTTCAAATCTGTTTGATGTGTTCATGATTACTGGGGTTTCCTCAGTTTTCCTGGCTTTTGCAGCTTTTCTAGGATTTACCATCTGGAAGTTTTCAGTGGGGGTACTACTTCTCTTGTTATGTGCTTGCGGTGGGCTATCTATATCCATTACTGTGCTATCTCCATTCGTTGTGTTTTCTCTATTTTCTGTCCGGGGGGACTGTTGTATCTTTTCTGGGGTGTGGTCAATACACTGTGATACAGGGCATGGGCCTAGATTTTCTATCTCTTTTTCTATCCTTTTGATGCTATCTTTCAATTCCATAAGTTTAGATTCGTCATCATGGTATTGTTTTGTGTGCTCTTGATTATTTTCTTTCATTTGTTCTAAGGTATCTACGAAGGTTGCTGCTATGGATTTTAATTGTTGTATTCTGTTTTGTTGATATTTTATGTACGTGCAAAGGTTCTTATCTCCATCATGGTAAGAACAACTTCTCCTGATACATGGTTTAGCGTTTTTTAGCTTCTCCTCATAGAAGGTGATTTCTTTCTTGAGTTCCTCTATCCGGTCCTCTGTCGACTTGCAATTTGACCCGCATTCTTTGATAGTTCCGAGTCTCCGTTGTGCAAAGAATAATTCATTCTTACTGCTATCCAGTTCTCCTTGCCACTCTCCTAGAACTTTGCAATGTTCTACGATCTTCTGACCAAATTTGCTGTGATAATGGTGACTACTTGAGCCAACACTCCTGCCACTGCACACGCTCCATACACTAGCCATACTCGTACTCCTCGAAATGCTGGAGTCATCCGTACGTCCGTCTCCTTCCATGGCTAGAATCAAAATGACTTGACTTCTCTGGCAGGTGCAGCCCCTTTTATAGGTCTCAGGAGGCGGGGCTAGAAGCCTCTCAACCAATCAGGAACGTTCTAGGCGTATCTCGGTTCCTACTGGGTGGATCGGGAAAATTCTCGAAGTTTCGGGTATAATCTATTTTGGCGCCAAAGTCGCCAAATTGGTCGCCAAGTCGCCAAGTTTGTCGCCAAGCTCCGGGACCTTTGACGCGCCACCTGGACTCTGTCCCATTCAGATGACTGTAAAACTTTCTTTCTATTGATGGAATAAACTATGCTGGGAAGCCGAATTGCAGGTTTGTAACAATATCAACCTGATTCATTGTCGTTATTCCTATTTGTATGATAAGGTTTCAATTCAACGGCGTTCGGTTTTCCATAGAATATTTCAAAATTAGAAATAGTGTACCTTAATCATTTTTTGTGTGCTTTTTTTAGCAAATAAAAAAACATAGGAAATCTTAAAATAATTTCTAGAATAACCAAAAGCATTGTGCACATATTTTAATTAGTTAGCTTAGTTATATTAACGTCCCGTCGTAAGGCAACCCGTGGGCTATTTTGGGACAGACCTCGTAATTTTGAACCGCAGTCAGCTGACGAGGACGACACCTGAGCTGTCACCCCCCTCTTCACATCGTATCACACCACACCAGCGGGAGGACGTTTGGCATGACGGATTTAACGTGCAACAGAGCCCCTTACACGACGGTTCTTCGGTGGAATCGGGTCTCGAACCTGAAACCCTACGGTTCACAAGCCGAGACCTTACAACCAGGCCACCGCGGCCCGACATATTTTAATATCAATGCAGCAAATAACGAGTAATTAGTTTTGGGGTTTATATGTACTTTCATAAAGGCTAAGAAAATAAAACAAAAAAAAGCTAAATTATGAAATATCTAATGTTTTTAACTAGTGTAATAATTTATATCTTTTTAGAATATTATGAGGATATTATATAATAATGACTCTAATTATGTAATCGAGCATTAAATATTACTATACCCAAATCAAAAATTTTGTAAAACTCTCATGTTTTTAAAAAACATTGAAACTCAAAAAATGTAGTTGTAATTAATATAATTATTTTTGCTTCAATTTCTACTTCTTCTTATTAATCTGATAATGATAATTTGATTAAAGTTAGGAAACATTTTGTAATTTATTGTGGGTAGTGACATAAACTGTATTTTATGGCAAACACTTTGGCTAATTGTTTTACAAAAAATGGATTAATTAGTAACCAAAATAGTTTTTTATTTTTCTTAAAGAAACGATTTCCTAAGAAAAATTTTTTCATACCTAATGTGTAGCGAAGAGTTGTACCGATTAAGTAAAATAAATAAAGTAAATAAAATACTCTTCAAATCAGAAAACGAATTTCGCAAATTGTGGATAAACTAAAACGATTTAAAGTATCCAAACGGAATCAATGTTCATTTATTAAGCTTTAATTCATTATGCTGTAATAGTATTATTTTATCCCACATGTATCAGTTAATTAATTTTTTTAAGCGATTTGTTTTCAAATTTGAGAGCTCTGTGTCCGATTATAATCCTCTCTAAGTAAAAGTTCTTTTGAAAACAACCACTTAATGATTTTTCCTTTTTAAAATAAGTAAAGAATAAAAAATGTTTATTTACAGTATTTAACTCTGAAAAACACAATGTACGTTTTTCATGAAAAAAGTATGCTGATATTTCACTTTTCTTATTATTTGAGATAAAAGATATCTATAATGCTTGATTATTTATGTCAGATTCCTTTTTTGCCGGATTAGTATTCTTATAGTTGTTATTTATATATGTCATGACAGCAGAAAAACATCTGAAATATACTAAAAGATTTTTTAAAAAATTCAGTGATAATAGTTTAGAATCTTTTTGAAGACGAATTCAATGGAAGTAAGGATTCACTACGTTAAGACCGAGATTATGAAATAAATATTTAAAAAAACTTAATTAACCCGGCAGGACGCGCGCTGTGAAACGCAACACGAGGACGCGCATGGGGTGTTAGCACACCCCAGCCATAATAAATGTCATAAAACGAAAGAAATCAATGGAATTCTATAAATTAATGAATTTTATAGTAATTATAGCCTTTTTCTTTAAAAAAGAATAACTGAAAAAATGTTTCATGGAAAAAATAATACACTGACCTTGTTTTTTATCTTGTTAAAGGGACTTTTAATGATATCAACCGTAAAGATTTTTTTTGCTTATAATTTTCACTATAATCGGAACTTAAGCATTATTGTGTATAAAAAAAGTGATATTTATTAAATTTTCAAACTTATTAGGGTGTACATGGATCAGAAACATTAGATTGTTTGTAGTTTGTACATACCGCTTCAATTACTGAATGTTCTAGACATATATTTTTTTCACACTTCAAACACGTAGTTTTTGATTTCTTGTCCTTTTCTCTTGGACACAAGTAGCATCTACGGTAGCTTAATTTTTGCTTTTTTGCTTGTGGTTCCTCCAGAAACTCTTGTTGTTTTTGCCTTGATTTCATATGGGGTTCTAAAAGTGAAAACGCCTCCTTTTTCTGAATTTTTTAGTTGGGGTTTTGGTCGATAACAGCAAGATCCTTGAATTTATTCCCATAATATTTAGAAGTGAAAAGAATATCACCATAGGCCACCGGTTAGATATTATAGCAACAGAGTAAGATCCTCCCATTTCATCGACAACATCTACTGCTCCTTTCGTCGTGTTATAGAATGTTATTACCTCCTGTTTTTTTAAATCTCCTGTACTTTCGTCAATGTGATTATCATTATGCATGGTTGACAGAAGATTTACACAATTGTTCTTTCTCGTCATGTAAGAAAGAATCATTATATTCTTTTGAAACCCGAAGAGAGTTGTATGTGCTTCTCTATTTTTATGTGAGCCAAATTCAGGTGGGATAACTTTTCTATTCTTACGTATTGTTCCAACAATAGAAATTTTTTGTTTTTGTAAAAATTCGGCTAATTAATAACTGGTATACCAATTATCTGTGGTGACATTTCTTCCAGTTAATGTATAATGGAGCTAGCAAGCATTTAGCTATTTCACAGGAACTGTTATCTGTCTTGTAAGGGCCATCTGGCTGCTTACCTGCATATATTTCCATGTTGTACGTGTAAAATGTCCTAGAATCGACCAAAGCAAATATCTTCAAACCATATCTTGCTGGTGTCTTTGCCATATAAAGGAGCATACTGTCGAAAGGAGCATCTGCCTCGAAATGACTCTAGTTTTTCATCTGATGCTACTTATTCACCTACATTATATGACTTCTGACAGTTCCTGATATAATGTTCAAACAAGTTTCTTACTGGAGCTAATTTATCAACCCTTCGTCTGTCATTCCTAGTTTTGATATCACAAGGCACGAAGTATGAAAAGAAATCGCTTATAGTTTATAGCTCTAAAGAAAATATCTAATCCTGTGCCATCTGTCGCCCATAAGTTCACATAAGAAGATTTGTGCAATCCAGCTATATATAATAGTTCTAGAAAAGCGCAAAATTCTTCTTTTAGTAAAGGTTTTGCATCTCTTTCTCTTTTGAAATTACCAGAAATACTTTATACATAAGTTTTAGCGCATTTCACAATCATTTGTATTATTGAATCATCAAGTATTAGCCTCCAAGTTTCGATTGGCGAAGTAACATGCTTAGAAAATTACGTATTGCCAGGCAGTTGTTTGATTATATTTTGTACAAGTATGCGTTTCTGATTTCTGAAAGCTTCTTTCTGCCACTTTGTAGTTTTATCTTTTCCGACAAAAAAGCTAGTTTGTTCTCAAACTTCATCATCTGAAGATCTGCATTCTTCCTCCGATTCAGACTGGTGTTAGCTGAAAACGTCTTCATTATCTGAATCCTCTGTTTCTTCTTCATCTGAGGAAACCTCTTCTAATAACTTCTGAAGTCTTTCCATTTCTTCGTCATAATTCAAACGAGGAAACGACTACAAGAATCCATGCCATCGCATTCAAAAATTCTAACACGACTGCGCGCACGGGGTGTCAGCACACCCCAGTTCGATCTAACAGTCTAAAAATAGTTCCCAATTTGCTGTTTACTTAAACTATCTGTGGAATGTGACCTTGGAAACAGGTACTGATAGACCCAACCACTACGGTTCATAGGGAGGGAAGATAGAAAAATATTTTCAGGCGTGGGGTGTCAAAACACCCCGCGCACGTCCTGCCGGGTTAATTGTATTATTTATTTGTTTTTAGCTAAATAATTATATTTTCATGAATGATTTGTTTGATATTGTGTTGATAGAAGTTTATTGGATAGGCTAACCATTCAAAATTATATAAAAATAAATTTCAAACTGGTGAGATCGTTATGATTGCAAAAGCTCATTTTAACTATTAGGAACATCATAGAATCTTCATTTTAATACTTCACTTTAAGAGCAATGCATATTCCGGAAAAGTATTCACTGGTGATGTTCAAAAAAGTTTTAAGGAAAACTAAGTCTTTTCGTCTGAAAAAACATTAGAAACAAATTACTGATCAACTCAATCATATTCACATATTATATATAGATAATTCTTTACTACCATTATTTTATCAGACATATTGAAAGTTTCGATTTAATAAGCTGAATCATTATTCTCACCGTATCATCTATGTAATGTAGAATAAGCAATAATTTGCTCTGATAATTTGAAATTCTAAAATGAGATTTTTAATTAGATCATTAAGTTTCCTTTTTATCCTATTACATACACAGTGCTTTCGAAGATGATTGTAAAGAAAGTAAACGTATGTAATATAAATCCTATGTAAGTTCATTCCGACTAATTTTAAGAGACTGGTGAAAATTTTATTTCGAATCTCTTTGGAATTAAGCTTCGGTTTTAAATTACTTGCAGTGCAGAATTCCGAAGCTTTTTAATTAGATTTCTGTCGACGATGAAAGAATAATAAGTACAGAATTATTTGATGAAAATAATAGGCGGCGTCCTAATTTTAATATATCATCAAGATAGAAGAAGAAAGATTTGGATTTGGGATTGATTTTAAATTTTGTTATTCAGAAAATTCCTTTAATTATACGGTTTTAATTTGAAAAATTGAATAGAACTCTCTTCACACAATATTTTATAGTAAAAAGATTATTAGATGTATTGCATTTAATTACATTGGTATATTAGAATATTATATGTTTAGGAAAATGGATGAATGAAACAAATGGATAATGAAACATGGATAATGAAACAAAAATGGTCATGTTTGTAATAAACTTTTTATGTTTAAATTGTTTTCTATTTAATAAAATCAAATCACATTGCACAATAGAAATTAATACACAATGTTATTGAAATGAAATGGTTCTAAAAGTAAATAATCCTAATTGTAGGAATGCGTTCGGAAGAATCAAAGAATGCTAATATCATTAATTATTCTCAGATTGCGGTGTACATAATTTTTGTATTTGATATTAGTTTCCATTAAATGCAATAATTATTACACATTGGGGGGGGATAGAAATTTATTTGGGATTAAAATTTTCTGAAGGTATATATTCTGTTTGCCGGAAAGTCCGCAGAGGAATGTAAGAATGCTAATATAAATAATTTTGAAAAAAGAGATAATGTTGAGCTTGAAAACTGCTTATTCTGGAATATAAGGAAATGATTATTATACAAATGAGGTTAAAGGAAATTTTTGTGAAATCTTTCTAAAAATGATTATTCTTTTTATAGAATGTCTGCAGATGAATGCAAAAGAGTCAATATCATTAATCATTTTGCAGAAATTAATTCTAAATTTTTTAAGCAGAAAAAAAAATGAAGGGCATAAACATTCGATAAAACTATTGCAGTGTCTAGGGGAAGTATCTCAGGCATAGAATAGGTTAATTAATCAAGAGTAAAAAAACATGGTATTAATTTAATCTAAAATTTGAAGGGGTAGGTTCCATTTTCAGACGTCATCTAACTCATTAGGCCATATTTGAAAATCGTAGATCTGTCCAAAAAACACCAGTGGTAATTTAAAAAAAATGAAATTAATATAATTAAATTAATCTTTAGGTTATATTTTCAAAGCAGATGAATCATTCTTATTTTCTTACTCCTTACGAATAATATTTAATCATCATGTTTTTATTTCTGCCTTTACAATCTTATTATTCATTGCAGTTAAAAATATCAAAAAATTGTAGTAAAATACATTATAATTATTATAATTCTCAGATCGAAGTTTTAAGATGTATGAGAATTTTTTAAAGTATGAGCTTTTTTGTTTCCAAAACAAATTTTATTTATTAAAAAACGCAGTTTTGCATAGCACAAAAAATAAAAAAAAATGTTCTTCTCTCGAGGATTACGAGTATATTAAATAATTGAAAGATGCAACCCAAAACAGATCATATTGCGAACATTTGAAGAGTGGAGAGAACTTCATTTCACCGTAGGGGATAAAATAAGTCTATACGACGAAAATGTAGTTATTTATATGACAATCTCTCACCACCGTATTCAAGCTGGTTCCCAGAACATCTAATAATTATGCGACATCTAAGACCATATATACTTTAATAATAATTGATGAGATTTTAAGTAAGTAATGAAGTATTTTGAGTACTGAACTATTTCATGATATTATCGCAATTCATTATGCATCAACCAATTTTGGCGAACTGCTTTATAGACTCCTTTATTGTTTTTTTTCTTTATTTCAATTCTAAAATTCGCAATAACCACTAATATTAAAAATAATTTTTTCAAATACAGTATTAAAATTAGATATTTTAACATATCAAAAACGAAGCAAATATCACGCATTTAAGACAATTTACACAAATGTGTTTATAGTTTCAAAATTAAATGGTAAAATTTTTTATGCATATTTTTAAAGTTTGTATGTATATTATTTTAATGAAATAAAAATAGTTATAGAATTCTTGTCGAAATCTCCCGCCTTTTAACCTTCCCTCTGAGCTTAACAGTTAATGTTACGCTTCCATATTATTTCTGATTTAATTAATTATAAGGTTTCTGCCAAAAATTCTTACTTAATCATCTTTACGAGATTTTTTTCAGATAATAAGGAAAACATATTCTTAGTGTTTATTCGTGTCTCAAGAATTAATAATTATTGAAAAAAAGAAAGTTTTTTTAAAAGCCGAAGAATATAACTTTAAAAGACAAACAATTATTCTTGGCATTCAATACTTTTTACAATTTGAAAAAAAAATGTCTTTTTCCTCCGAATTTTTCTATTTAACTTTGAAATTTCTAATTACACAAAAATCTTGCCTTTTTCTCATAAGTTACTAAAATTTTTTCTCCAAAGTAATCACGTTTTACTGCACACTGAATTGAATATTTGTATTACTTGTTTAACAGAACGTTTTGAAAGTACACTGGAATAATTTATGAAACTAAAAACACGCTCTTTATGGCTTTTTTCCCTGGAGAAAAACAGTTATCTTTTTTTTCTGTTACTTAAAACCGTTATCTTTTCCTTCATGTAATAAGTTGTTGCAATTTTACAAAAGTTTTCTTTTTTCGAATTATCAATAAAATAATTCTGTTATTAACAGCTGCTTTTTTAGAAAAATAATTTCCTTTATTTCATGATTTTCATTACACTAAACGGTCTTTGAGATTTAATAAGATAATTTCTTGGTATCGAAGCTAAACTAATAATATTTTTAACTATATATGATCACTAACTTCATTCTCATTTTAGGATGATAGCCAAAATAAAAATCTAGAGTTATTAAAATTATTAAGTCTCTTCTGACCAATTTATGGAAAAGGATGCAGATATGAAAAAAAATAAGTACTTTCTACAAGCAAGATAATTTAATTCCTATAAAAATCTGTAATATTCTGGAAAAATATTTTTATTTTGGAATACCGAGAAGTGCTCATATCTTGTTGTTTCTTTTTAAATTATTCTTCCAGTTACATGGTTAATTTTACTACGAATTTGTGATAGTATATTTGAGATAAAAATATAACTTTAAACATTTTGTTTTGCAATTTTTTATATTTTTTTATTCTTTGAGAAAAAAATTATAAAAGAAGTTCACAAACGCATATCTGAAATGTTATTCCAATGAAATAAAATTAACCGAAACTATATTTCGAACTTGTAATGTAAAATGGATTGATAAATATATTTTTTAAGTATTGAACTCCCTTCATTTTGCCATTGTAATCCTATATTTGAAAGAAATACCGATTTCGATATTGAAAAGAGTGTGGAGTTTGATTTATAAATAAAAAAGAATACTTTTTAAATAAAATTTTATTTTCAGGATCAAATAAAGTTTTCTTATATTATGAAACCAAATTGGGAAAATTGCTATTTTAAAGACATATAATGCTTCTGGTTTTATAAATGATCATTGCAAAAATATCTGGCATTGTTTTTAACATAGAATTTTTATTAATATGTCTTTTATATATTTTATAGCTGTCCGAACATAATTCTGAAAATTATCAAAAACATTTTCTTTTTCTTTTCGCGAAAGTTTAAAAAAATTCATATTGATAATTTTTATTTTGACAACATGAGAATCCATATGAAATCCGCCCATAGAGTACTACTAATGGATTAATTGTCGGTGTGGTTTATAGTTTAAAAATGGTTTGGGAGATGAATGAAATGAAAACAGTTTTCTTTCCCTTTTAATACGATTTTCATATCTTTCACTTTTCCAGTTTTTTAAGTAAGCACATATAAATCATAAAAAATAAATAGACATGAATCAATAAAATACAATTTAAGAGCAATATTTTTCGGTTATTCAAAGATCTGTGTGTTTAAATTAACCCATTAGATAAGCTGGCAATACTTTTTCCTAATGCAATTACTATCATAATATTGATTTAAGCAAAACAGATTATTTTCTTAATCAGAATTGCCCTGAATGATGTGATAAAAGAGAAATTACATTTTTATGGTATTTGAAAGTTTCTAGAATACTCTGATATCCATAAATAAGGCTTTCATTTAATATATATTATTGAGAACTTTCTATGATATACAGTTATTAACTTCCTAAAAGGGAAACGAAAGCAGTTAAAAATTAAATTATCCATTTTACTTCACTCTGCTGGTTAGCGTTCTTTACTATGAAAAGCCAGCTTTTATTTATTATTAAAGCGTATTGTGAAAGTGATTACAGTAAAAATCCGATACAAGGAGTGCAGCTTACAACGAAAATGTTATGGGTATTTGCAATTTATGCTCTACGCAAATTACAGTACTTTCCTATAATGTTGGCTTTAAAAGTACTAAATATAAATATTATACAGATTTTATGAATAAACCTATGAGCAACATGGAAACAAATGACAAGAATTTGAATGTAGCTGAACTTATCAAATTTCTTTTAGATGCAGGAAATGCTTTTCCTCGGGCTTATAAAACAGACTAGTATTTATAAAGTTAATGAGTTCGGAAGAGCTATTACGTGTTACATTAATCAGAAATAGATCCGATAGGGGCATTATGCAAAGAAATGGGGAATACTTATTAGCAAAACAATATTTGATGGAAGCAATAAATATCATTAGACCTGTTTATCATTCTACAATTATTTCAGTACTCCATTCCATAAGATACAGTGTTAGTTATAATCTTCAACATAACTGATGATGAGTAAAACAAATAAATTATAAACAGATTTTGGATACATATTTACAGAACGACAATTTTAAATGAAAAGTAAAACTGTTAAGCCTTTCTATTTCATTTAGTATTCTTTTTTGATTTATCTTGATTCACTAAATAAAGAGTCGGTTATAGTGACAGTTTTCTACATCATTGTGCACTATGATTATTTAGAACTGTTATTATACTGAATAAAAGATATCAAATAGTTAAAAGAAAAATGAGTGAATTTTTGATATAAACAGTAAGAATAAATTTTTATTTAGTCATACCCTACAAATATTAAACCAAAAATTACTTTGCAATCATCAAAACATGAAAAAAAATATTGCGGGAACTAATAATTGTCAAAAATAATGTTTCATAAAAAAAAGCATTCTTCTAACATTGTGTAACCAAACTACAAATAATAAATCATTTTTTAATCTTATGACTCCCTAATTTTCAACGAAAAAGTTCCTTTAATAATGAAGAAAAAGAAAACCTTATCTATTTGAAGGAAAAGAAGACCTTATCTTTCTGAAGAAAAAAAAAGCCCCTCATTTGCCAGCAACTATCCTAAATTACACTCCCGTAAACAAGTCAAAAATGAAAACTTTCTAGCAGGAGACTCTTTTGATTAAACCTAGGAAAGAAGAAAGCAGTTTGCATGGAAATGTTTCATTATTACGTAAATATTTTGCTGTCATTCTGACAATGTTTACATAGCAAATGGAAATAAAATGATTCATGTAAATATGCATTTCCCTTTTGATATATACATATATTTCTCATTTTTCATTCTTAGAATCAACTTTCATTGCCTTAAGGGTTATTGACAGAGGAATCATATAAATTTTGTTTAATTTCCTACAGAAGAAATAAGAGATGAAAATTCAAGAATCGATAAGGAAAAGCGCTGAAAAGTCTTTTAATGACGCGGAGTAGTATCACAGTGAAACCACCACTTTCTAAAAATTATTTCTAAACGCGCGGTGATTTCTGATCGAAAAACTAAAGGCTCTAAAATAATATTTTAACTTTAATAATTGCCTGTATATGTCACCACATTAGTTAATATCCTTCTTACGTACAAAAAAAATGCATCATTTTTAATATTTTTTCTCAATACTTTCAATTTTTTTTTCCTAGTTTATTTTCCGAGTTTATTTTTTCAGCTAGCAAAAAATAAACTCAAAATGTATTCATAAATTTATTGTATGACATCTGTCTACAACATACACATTTTTTTCAAATCAAATCACGGAAGAAAAGTTCTTCATACTTGACATCCTTTTAGGTTGTTTCAGAGATATACCACCGCGCACCTACGATATGAGATTCTCTCCTATTTGAAACGCGTTAGCTAAACAGATCTGCTTTCCTTCCCTGGACTCTCTGTCAAGTGGCTGATAATTTATGGAGGTTTTGCCATGTGTTTTGTGGGTGAAGAATTTATTTACATTTGAGTAAGGTTTATACGAAAAGGATGGTTGAAATGTTCACTTTTCAGTTACGTTCTTCTTGTATTAGCAAGCAACCATACTATGCTGAAGTTAAATATATTTTCTAATATAGTAAAATTTTCTTAATTATGGATGTCTGAAAATAAATTAGTCTATGGATGACAAAAAATAAACTTATCTTAACCATAGTTTCTTAGAACTTGTGCAAAATGGGAAATTAGCACTTCTCATTCACAGTTAAAAAAGTTATGTGTGATAATTCCTTTGAAAGAAATATCCATGTGTCCTTTATTATAGAATTTTCAATTTTTAATTAAGAGTGTTTTTTCAATTATTTTTTGAGGATTGCGCAACAGAATAAATGATTATTTGCTTTATATATTGTTTCAATTACCTAAATGTTATTATTATAAAAATGTAAAATCCGATATCTCAGGTAAAAATATTTAGCACTTTAGCAAGAGCGTTAATAGATTAAAATGAATGAATTAAATGAATTAAATTAAAATTAAATTGAATGAATTAAAATGAATAGAACAAGATTAAAAATATGATTTTAATCATTCCTTAGGCAATGTATATAATGAAAAATTCAGCGTATAATTACGGGAAATATATTAAGAAATTATTTATAATCAAAGCCTGCAATGTTTGTAAAATGAATGAAGTTCAAATTTTTTTTCATTTTTTTAAGATAATAGTTTTATAACAGTTAATATATTTATTAATTAAATATGAAAGAAAAAAAAATAAATGCATGTAGGAAGCAGTCAATGTAACTTTGATCTTTCAGATGATTATTTGGAAAGTTATTTTCATACTATTCTATTCATTTGCTTTTCAACGAGCCGTCTACATTTTGCATAGCCAGTTTCCCGATACAAATGCGGACCAATAATATTAATACAATTCATATAAATCAATCTAATGATTTGCAAAGAAAAATATCAATGGCAATATTAAATACAACGAGGATATTATTAAAGAAAATAAATGCTCAAACTTCTACATTTTAATATTCTTACAGAGCACAGTTTTGCCAAGGCTTTTAACATGTTACCTTTCACCCTCTCGATTGATACTGAATACGTTAATAATTGGTAAATGAGAAGATATTTTCGAAAATGCTAAAGAGCTTTGAAAAATTTATTTATCTTTACCAAAACTATTACTTCCGCCTATTTTAAATAAACTATTAATTATTTTTTGATTATTTATACAGTTTTCAGTCATTTACATGATTTGCTCCATACTTAAAAATTGATTATTTTAATGAAAAATAAAAAAAATAATTGAGGCCCAGCTTATTGTGTATATTATTTGTTACATACAAAAAGATTCATTCAACTATAAATTAAAAAAAATGCCGATGTCCATAATTCTTTGACACAAGTGTAATTTATAAATGCATTTAAAAACTGCATTAACTTTGAAAAAAAAAGCATACTAAATTTTAACCTATCATTTTTTATGATAAAACAAAGGAAAATATTTGCCTCTACTTTAATAAAATTAATAAATTTTTATTTTATAATAACTCTTATATTAAACATCATAAAATAGAATTACAGATATATTTTATAATAATAATTATGGGTATATAAAATATTAGAATAAAAATATATTATCTATGTTATGAGATAAAAAATTATTTGCTTGATTTTACGTACTCAAAATCTTGTAACTTCTTGACAACTCAATCGTTTTATTTTGAGAAAGTGAGATATCTCAAAGATCTATTTCTTTAACGAGGATTTGATGGACAATCACACATAGTCGTTTTATCGTTATATCTTAAAATATTGACAAAAAAAATCTCTTCCTGAAAGTCTTACTGAATATTTGAAGTTTACTTTCGGAAATCCGTTTTGTGTGAAGGCAGTGAAAATTTCAGCAATATTCTTATAAAAAAGACATATTCACCGGAAAAAATTGTGAAGGAAGATTTTTTTCGGGTAACGATAGCTATGATATCAGAGACTTTTTTGCTGTTGTTGAATATGAGAGGGAGAATTGTATATGATAAATAATTATTAAAATAAATAAATTAATAAATAAAATAAAGTAATTGAAATAAAATGATGAATTAGTGATTTAAATTGATTATAAATAATTATTAAAACAAAGGGAAATGTTTTTCCTTCGATGGACTAAAAATTATAGAAGTATTAAAGTCAGTATCAAGATAATAATTATCACATTACTTACAACTATTTGAATAGAAATATTTTTAAAAATAAGTAAGAAAATACATAATTTTATTTACAAACATTTAAAGCTGCAGAAATAATTTATAATGCAACATTATTTGTGCATAATGTAATGGAAGAATTTCTCTGATCAAAATATAAAAAACAAATGCATTTAACAGATGTTTCAGCAAGTTAAAAGGTAAAATAAAACATGCCCATATCCAACTATATCGGATTACTGCCATACAGCACAGAAAAATTTATATGCATGTGCTGAGAATTCAAGCATTTCAATATCACAAGATTCTGGCATGTCAACATCGTTGATTCTTGACATGTTGGGATGAATTGTTCTGCTCTGCATTCTGTCTGAATTCCATTCTCTTTTAATAAATAATGCTATGATATATTGACGTCACTCTCAATGATAGCTTAAAATGTTAGGTGATGGGAATTTTCTGGGAGAAACAGGAAAAGGCTTTTGAGAAAGAATTGTAGTGAATAAAAAAATTATGAAATTCTGCGATTAAAGCAGCGTAATAATTTCATTATTAATATAATTTTTTCGTATAATTGAAAACTGAAAATACTCTATGTATTTACTCCCAGTTGTGAGGATACTAGATTATTTTTTCAGAAAAGTGTACAAAATGGGTATTAACAATGGATCACTCTGCATCACTCCGATAATGTGAAATTCAAATTATTAATTTCAGAAAGTGTTTAACATGAGAAATTGATAACATGAGAGTATTATTATAAGGTGAGAATTTTTTTATCTGTTTAAAGAAGATTACATAGAATATACAAGACTTTTTGAAATGGAAATTTGTCAATTGAAATGCTTTGTTACTAATATAATATTCAGAAGACAAACCTCTGATTATTCATATGTAATCATAGCAATCTAATCATATTTTTTTAAAAAAAAGTCTTTGGTTTGTCAAATTCTTTTATTTTTAACATAATGTGACAAATAAAAACAATTTGAAAAGTCATATCTCCATGGAAAATGTACTTTATTACATTTTATAATCACGTACAATTATTGAAGCGAAAAATTTTCCAATAGCTATAATATTAGATTAGAATCTACGAGCTAAAATATTAATTTTGACTGATTTTTAAACTAAGTTCCATCAGTTCTCCATTCACTATCATATTAATAATTCCAATTCTTATAAAATTAAAGCGATAAACTTTGGAATGGGTTATTATATATATTTAACGACAAACGGATTCTTCTCTCGCCTTCTGCTTGTCGACAAGTATTTTTTTTTAAGTTTGAGGGATAGATAATAGCCAATGGGAATGGTGCCCCCAAAACCTTATAATATTCTTTCTTATAAAGATATTGTTTCCCTACCTTCGTTTACAACCTCTGAGCACCAAAAGCTCTTAAGCTTTTATTTTAAGAAACATACGCATGGAAGTTGATAAGCAAGTAAAGAAACTCTGTGCACGTGTATTAATTGCATGGAAGTTGATAAGCAAGTAAAGAAACTCTGTGCACATGTATTAATTGCATGGAAGTTGATAAGCAAGTAAAGAAACTCTGTGCACGTGTATTAATTGCATGGCATTAGCTAACAATAGTTATAATCTATCCATCTCTGGTGTGACTAGCGTGTGATCTTAGGTGATTAATCGCTGACAGAGGCTAATGCATAAAGATGCTTTTTGTCTATCCAGTTGAAACAAAAATATAACGTAGAACTACAATTGAGATCACATAACAGATTTCATTTATTTAAATCATTGTATTGTTATCTCCTTTATATATTTGTGAAAGTACAAACCCATAGACGTTCAAGTTCTTAATATGTTTCAATCAAAATCCGAGATATATCTCTGATATATCTCAGATATCTCAAAATCTGAGATATTTTTATATTCATAATAAAATATGAATATAAAAAGTAAAATCCAATAAGACAGACTTCATAATATGAACTGCCAAGGGCCACAAAATAACTAAATTTCCCAACTGAGTCAGTCCAAGATGAGGAATAATGTATATTACTTATTTTTAGGTTGAAGTGTTGGGTGCGTTGGAACGACGGATGTCAGGATTCTGCCTAGGAACTGAGATGATATCTCTCGGTTGTTTTATATAGTTTTAGTAAATACTTCTAAAGCTGATGAAAATAACTAGCCCGATGGCCTCTGCAGAACTTTCTTGTTTACACTTTAATAAACATACTTGACCATTAAATATGCCTGTGTATTAACCACATGCCACTTGCATGAAAAAGTTACACAAGCGTTTAGTATGCTATCTTTGGTGATAAATCGTTGGGATACGGATAATACCCAAGTAACAGCAAACCAAATATGCATTTTAAATACCTATTTTCCTACCACCCGAAATAAAAATTTGACGCAGAGCTGTTATTGATGCTACCAGATCACATGTTCATTTGTCCATTTATTCAAATCAGTACATTTTTGAGTTAATGCATTTACATGTATATGAAAGTACTAACTGACAAATGGCCAACACTTTGACTGTTTTGATTCATAATCTGATTAAGAAAACTGCATTTTACATGCAAAAATTGGGAACCAAATTTCATTTGCCTAAGTTGTTATTTTTCTAAAATTATTTCGTTTTTATGCATGCAAACTCACTATTCAACAAATGGTCAGTTCCTTAATGCATTTGTTTCCACATTTGATACAGATCTTTGGTTGAGTTTTAGATATTAAACCTATATAACCAATTTTATTTATCTAGTTCTTCAGGTTTTTTTTAATTTATCACTTATATTCGGATAGTTGGAATGTAGACTTCTTATGAATGCGTTTTATTCAAAATGTTACAGAAACTCACAAATTTTGAGCTAAGACCATATGCTAAATTTCATCTTTTTAGCTCAAATAGTGTTTTCATTATCCTGTTCATAGATAGATAGACCAAATTTTAAAAATTCATTTTTCTAACAATTTTAAAATACGAATTCAAAAATGCAAAGGGGTGGCCTAAAACATGGATTCGTCATAATTTCAATTAGAATTTTTTACCGTATTCGAAATAATATTTTGAAATTTCTTGAGAGCATTACATAAACGAATGCACATTTAAATAATTACTTTTTGAATTCACTATTTAACATAATTCAGGGATAACACAGATGAATTAAAAAAAACATGTTGTAGTTTCTAATAGTATTACAGATTTTTTCTGAGTGATCCATATGAGTGAAGTAAAGAGCAAGTGTTCTCCTTTTTTATTTAAATACGAATAGAAGAATATTTTATTTTTGTAAATATATTTAACAATATATAATCAAAAAGTTTAATAACCTTTTCCTTATCTTTTGAAGACTGTAGATTTACTGTTCTTTAGGGTTTTAAATACGAAAATTCAGAGAAAACGTAAAATGTCAAAAGTAATTTATGCCAAAATCTTTATTAACTGGCTCAATGCTTTTATTTTGTTCGATTGACGAGTTTATGCCATCTTAGTGAAGTTAAACAAGGAAAATACGTATTTTATCTGCTTTCCATTAAAGAAATGCTTTATTTTTCTAAAAGTAGTGGAGAAATATGAATCAGATTACTTATTATTTCACTAAACATACATTTTAAT
>JAPMOR010086423.1:17544-45296 GCA_026543865.1 Argiope aurantia
AATCATTTCACCGCCATTTTCAATTTCAGAAAAACCAGAAGTCTCAAAGAAGCTATATTTGGAGAGTAGGGAAGTCGAGAGACGACTGGAATTCCGTATTTCTCCAAGAAAGTCTGGATCAGGTGCGACGAATGAGCCGGAGGATTGTCATGATAGACCTGCCAGTTTTTCGTCGTCCAAAAGTCTGGTCATTTGCACCGAATTGCATCCCTATGTCGACGTTGAATCTGTTGATAATACTCTTTTGTCACTCATTTGGTGCGTGTTAGTGATCGTCTCCACCGATGTGAGGCTATTTTCGAATCGTTTAAATCACTTCTTCACTTGTGCTACTCTTATAGCATCATTCCCAAGCACTTACTGAGCCTTATGAATTTATTTTGAGGCAACATTTGATACGGTATCTTTGCTTAACCCGTTCAGTCACCTTGTGAGAAATAAAAAATCCGATGAACACTTATGGCAGCACTTTATTGAGCTGCCAGAAGACAGCAACTGACGTACTCAAAAAATTCAAGCCTGAGCATGTAATGGTCTTCCACTGTTCATAGTAGCGCCGCTCGAGCACCAGTGCCGTACTCAGGAAAATTCAATACCGGATACTTTTTAGACAGCCCTCGTATTATCATTCTATTGTTTGAAGAAGCTTGAGTGGTATATATGCTAGTCCTATAAAATGTCACTATAAGTCATACAGGCAGACTATTTTCCTCTAAATAAAGTTGTATAGAATTTTTAATCGAGATTAACAAAGACAAGACTGAAAAATCGAGCACAAATTGAGAGAGGTGATAGTAGTCATGAAGAAGATAAAAATAAAGTCCCAAACCGCATTTAGTAGGTGAAAATTACAAAAAAAAAGATAAAAATTCTTGGAAACAGTAAAAAATTAAATGATGATTCAACTACGAATTTTTTAAGTGAAAGCACATTCTTAAAAGTCTCTTTTCTTTTTATGCAGATAAAACGCCGATCTGTTGATCCAGTTGTCTCAAACGTAAATGTAGTTTGGAGTCATTACCTGAAAAAAATATTAAAACTTGAAAAAAAATGAAAGTATGAAAATGTATAGAATTTTACACACTTTAATTTGATATCCGCATGTAGTGCGGAAACGAAGAGTTTTTTTTTTTTGAGATATTCAAGAAAAACTAAAAACTTAATACCTACTGTCACCTCTTTGAATTTATCAGTCGATTTCGACAACACCTTATATATATTCTGAGAATATAATCTCCTGAGATTATATTCAAAAACAAATATTTTTTCCAGTTTCATTTATCCACCCGAATTGAGGAATCATTTATCCACCCGAAACACCACACTGTTCCTGTAGTAAATTTATTCCACTATAATTTTTATTTCAAATTTATTACACTTCCAATGCATTCATTTTTATTAATTTACAATAGATAGAATCTTAAAGATTTAAATCCCTAGAATTTTAGTTATTCGGACCTAATTCCTCTAAAAGAATTATACACCAAAAAAGGAATAAAACAGCAGAACTCCGACGCATTTGCAGCAGAGCTTTTGCAAACTTAGCGACCTCATTCCAAAAACAATTTAATTTGGAGGACTTCCTAATCGCCTCCTCTTTGCAATGCAGTTTCTTCGATTTTGCTGAAACCTTCTCTTAATTTGGTGCTTGTCAATGATTCCAATCCTCTAGAGACTTGGAAATAGAATCAAGAATTAAAAGTCCGAGAAGTAAATAGAAAAAAGGTTTTAAAGAGAATAAAACTGAGTCAGCCGACTCCGTCTTTTCTATTACTTGAGTGCATTCCAAGATGGTCTGCATTTTGTCTTGGAGCCATTCATCCTGTTTGTGAAATAATTTTGGAGGAATTATTTTGTGAGTTGTATGCCATTGTAGATAACGAAGAAATATCACTGAAAAATAAAATTTGGCTAAGTTGATTTCATCTTGATTTGTTTTATAGAAAACTTAATTACTGTTTGATATTTCGACACTCTCTAGTCAAATAATGTTGACGTTTCAAGGAATTAAACGAAGGCTGTTCATTTGAGGGTGATCAAATTTTTTTTTACAAGTGAATAAAAACTGAAAAAAAAATTGAAATTTGTAAAGCATGCGTGGATAGATAAGTAAGGAATAATGGAACAAGTTCACGATTACAACAATCACTGCTTTGGCCTCGGCAGCAAACCAATTATTCAATTTTCACTTTGACTTATGACTTAATTGGAAATGACATGCAACAAATACATGGTGATTTTGTTTTTATCTGAAAAAAAATAGATTTTATGGGGAATTTGCCCTTTCCTAACACAGGAAATTAAGAATGTTTAAAGATGGAAAAGAATCGATTTCAAGGGAATGTAGAGTAATTATTCGATTTGATACAATAAATCAGTGTTTTTCCTTGAAGGTATTTCAATCTGAATAAATATTTGAAAAAATATCAATTCAGAACATGTTTTCTATGAGAGACTGTATTAATAAACTTTTTCAGTTTATTATTATTATTATTATTATTATTGATTACTGTCAAAAAATATGATAATCTTCTTAGTAACCATGACATGCCATAACAGGCTATTCCGACCCACCTGATGGAACATGGAAGAAACTCATTGACTCAACTACCGCTACAGCAACACTGCTGGAACTGTGGTTGATTCATAAGGACTATCGCCGGCCACAGCACAACATTTCCCAGGAAGCACGTCTCGTCATCAATTGGAGACAGCCTACCTCCGCCATTTTGTACCCTCCAGGGCGGTGAGAAACAACCACCATACCAGAAACTTCTCATCCATATTTCTGAGATGCCCCCTTCCCCTTAGGTGTAATTTACTTTTTAATAAAACCTTAAAGAAATATTAATTCTTTTCAACCCAGATTATCACCATTTTGAAGAAAATATGATAATAAGTAATAAATAGTAATTATTTATTTATCTATTAACTTCTTAATCACCATCGTGAGAGGGGTCTGTCATGTAAATATTAAAGACTTTATTAGTTTCAAGACAGATGATGAAATATACCCTGAGAAGAAATCAGCATGACTGGTTGTGAAATACCACAAATATTTCTTCGTCAGACGAAAATATAAAGAACTTGGGAGTAAATAGTGAAAGTAAATTTGAAATAAGTCTATCAACAATACACTAGTTTCAATTATTTTGTAGATCTTGGCCTTTTATAAGAAGGTTTAAAACGGTTTAGCATCTTGATTACAGCATTTTGATTGTAAGAAAAAATCCTGTCTGCAACTTATTTTTAAAATAACATTTTGTAAAATCAAAATAGAAATACTGCTATTCTTTAATAAAGACAGAGAGCTTGCATGCTGCTATTTCTGTGATAATCATCAGCTTCTTTTCAAAATGTAAATAGATTATGAACAATAAAATAAATATCCATTTTTAAAAAATGCATCAGAAATTTGAAATTCATTTCAATTTCATTTTCAATTGCTCTTTCTGTAAAATTAAACTAAGAATAATCCAGTCGAATTATGTTTAGATATGGTAAAATTATTTGAGACAACTTTTGTTGGAATGTATTTTTGAATTGGCTCTCCAAAAGTGGCCTCTAAGGTTTACCTCTATTTATTGTCAATAAAGGAAGGGGGGTGAAACACATTTAAATTTTTAAAAAAATTATAATCTGCACACATTATAAAGGAAGGAGGATGCACAATTTAAATTACAGAGTTGTAGAATTTAAATAAATATAATAACTGACTATAGGACTTTATATTAGTTCAATTAGGATTGCAATACATTTTTAATAAAGGAAAATTTCAAAAAAATTTCAATTAGTGAAAATTTTTGAAAATTTCTTATTTTTATTTACATCATAAACAATAGCTAGAAAAAATCTCAAAACCATAACTGGGATTTTTATTTATTTATTTAAAAAAAGTATTATCGAAAAAATTAAAATGATCGAAACATGCAATCTACGATTTCAAATTTTATTATTATGGTTGAATTTTAAAAAAAGTAGAGAAAAAGCGATTTATAGTGCGATTTATAGCGATTTATATAGCGATATATTTATATTGCCTCACTTATTGAGCCTGCATTGATTTTTCGATGACGGCTACACTCATAAATACTACTGACAGGTGTTTTCAGAGAATTTGTTGCCTCAAAGTAAAATTCTTTTTTCTTTTTTTTTATCAATTTCAATTGGCATTACTTCTTTAAAACTCAATTATTAATTTCGCACACATAAAACTGTACAATAATAATTTAAGAAAACGATCTTTTTTCTGGTTGAGAATTCAAACTGATAGAAAAGTATATGTAGGTATTTTTTGGCGATTGTCTTTTTTTTTTTTAAATAGATGAATTTTTTAAAAAATTGTCCAAATATCTGAAAGATTTCATAGTTATTTTTTTTTCCTATGTAACACAAATTTAAGTGGAATTTTAAAATCTATGTTCAAGTTTCATAGAATAGAAATTTTTTTTTCTCAAATTTGAATCTTCTAAAAGTTACTTCTGAACGAATAAAGTTTTTAAGATGTTTGGCATTTTTTTAATACATCCTATTCCTCATTTTAAACTTTCGCACTTATATCAACTACTTCTTAAATAAAGAAGAAAAATATATTGTTTTAACCTCCGCCCCTTATTCGGTAATATATCTGGTTACAAAATTAGAGACTGAATTTAGATAGCAAATTCAACAAAAAACAATAAAATTGCCTTATTTTTTTCATATCTTGATATTTTTTGTAATTCTACGACTGGACTATGATATTGATCATCAAAAATTGATTACTCCGACATTAACAAATATGCAACGAATGGTTAATATGTAATGTAGTGCAGAAGTCACAATCTAATTTCTAGTCATAACTAAACTTCTGGAGAAACAATATTAATGTAAAGTTTCAATATCATTTTTTTTCGGCTTATCATTTAAAAAAATGTAAATAAGACTTCTGATTTTATTTTTTTTATCAATATTATGTATTTAAAAAATATCGGATTGTTTAAAAGACATATATTAAATTTAAATTATTAAGGTAAATCTTTGCAGATTAAACTTAGATGTAAGTAAGGACGCACTCTGCACCTCACAGCAGACAGATTTTTAATCAATCAATACCTAATGTCGGAGATCTATTCAAACTAGTCATTAAAAAAAGCAAAAAACATTCTTATTTTTTTCTCTTAAAAGATTTAATTAATGAAGTGAATATAACTGCATAAATCTTTCAGTAACTGAAAAAGAATTTAACGAAAACTGCTCATAAAATCATATAATATTATAATTCAATAACTTCTTATCTGCTTCAATAAAATACATGTATTACTTATGTAGGCAGTATATCAGAAAAATAGTTGGACCAAAATTAAAGTTTTAATGAAAGAAAAAAAATATATTATGAAAGTTTTCAAAATCTGTTATTATAATATTCTAACATAGAGGCTTTATTATTTAATCAATTATTTTTGATAGTGAATTGATTTCTACAATTAGTTAACTGTGGATAAGAAGTTATTAATTAAAACTTGTGGATTATGCGCAATTTTTCTACAAGACATTTTCAAAGTTATAAGTCATAAAAATTAAACTGGAAAGTCAGTGATTTATGGTAAACACTGCAAGCAGAAAACATAAAATTTTCCCGATTGTAAGAAATATTTTAATAATTGATTATCCTGATAATGCGTTGTAGTTTAAACTAACTTACTTTCAAAACTTCTCATAAAGTCATATAATATTTTATTTCAGTAACTTTCTATCTGCTTCAATATAATGCATGTCATACTTATATTGGAAGTATATCGGAAAAGAAATATGGACCAAAAGCATATATTATGTAAGCTTTCAGGGGCCACGGTGGCCTGGTGGTGCGGTCTCGGCTTCGGAACCTGAGGGTTTCAGGTTCGAGACCCGATTCCACCGAAGAACCGTCGTGTAAGGGGGTCAGTTGCACGTTAAATCCGTCCTGACCAAACGTCCTCCCGTTGGTGTGGTGTGGTATAGAGAGGGGGGTGCCAGTTCAGGTGTCGTCCTCGTCATCTGACCGCTGTTCAAAATTACGAGGTCCGTCCCAAAATAGCCCAAGTGTTGCTTTAAACGGGACGTTAATATAACTAAACCAAACCTATGTAAGTTTTCAAAATACACTTTTTTAATATATTGGGTATATTATTTAACTAATTCGGTTTGATAGTGAAATAATTTCTAGAATTAATTAACTATGAAAAATAAGTTATTAATTATAGATTGTAAATTATATGCAATATTTCCGTAAGGCCCTTTGAAAGATTATGTCAATAAAAATGAAATGGAAAAGTCGATGAATTATGGCACCGCAACAGGAAAAGTTATGAAATTTTTCCAACTGTAAGAAATATTTTAATAACATTATTCTTATTATGTGTTTGTAGTTTAAGATAATGTTTTCGATACCCAAATCAAAGTACATGAATTTGAAATTTGATTTTGCTGTTCAAGTTCTTTCTATGAGAAAATATAAAAATTGTAAATTGATCAATATAATTTATTATAATTTATCTAAAAACATATCAAATACTAAAGGAAATATTCAATAAGTAATAACTTTGAAACATAAACAAATAATCAGATAAAATTCCATTGATATAATTAGTATATATAATGTTTATGATATATTTATAAAGATTATCTTAAATTAACACAAGTTTTTAATTTCCTGTCATTCGTGCAGTCAAGTGTTAGCAACCCTATTTACAATATCCATTTCACAGCTGATAGTTCAGAGTTAGTAAAAATGGAGCGTTACAGGATGGAACAACTTTTTTTCATTATTAAATTATATTTAAAAAAATAATGAAAATCTGTGGCCACATTTAAAAATTTTGAGAATTGCCCCCTTCCCCGATATCGTGTGATTTAACACCATTGAATTTCTTTTTATGGAGTTATTTGAAGTCGAAGGTCTATATCAACAAGCCCATAAGCACGCGTGGGATGAGTCAACGAAATTCAGTTACATTTATACAAAATGGTCATTTGAGATTTCGACTAAAGAATACGTATTTGCCAGCAAAACCGTAGAGACCATTTTCCCTATGTGTTATTCCATTCATCCTGTCTATTTTATGATTCAATAAAAATATAACAATTTAAAGGAAAAAAACTGTGTTTTTTATTTAATTCAAATCTTGCTTTAGCACGTTGTTCTATCTTGTACGCTCCATTTTTACCAACCTTCTAAACTATCAGCTTTCAAATGATTTTTTAATACAGTTGCCAACAATTTACTACACAAATGGTGGCAAATTTAAATCTTGCATTAGTTTCGCGACACCCTTTATAAGCAAGTACAAAATGATTGATACTCCATATGACAAAAATATTCTTCATACTACAAGCTTGCCAAAGTGTTCCATTTCATAATAACGGGTGTAAAGACCCATAGCCCAACTCTACATCTCCGAAAAGACAAACACAAGCGAAAACTGAAACGAAACTAAATTTGTTCACTATCTTTTGTATTATTTTCTAACACATATGTTTTAGAAAGGTGTTACTCTTTTCCAATATGCAGAAAAGAACCATCCACTATCCTCAAGGTCCCCGAGCAAATAATCAGGTCTGAAAGAATCTTGCATTCTGTCTCGTTGCTTTTGCAAAGCAATTTAGAACAATCTATTTCTCTTCCATTTTTGTTGCTTTTTCCAAAGTCTGCATTTGTTTATTGGTGTGTTTAGATCGCTGAAAAATTTAAGATTGGAATCTGAGAAAGTTCGCGGAAGACGGGAAACTCTCTGACGTCTTCTTTGGGAATTCACAATTCACAATGAAGAGTTCTTGACATTTGCGAGTGATTATAAGCTGTATTATTTTTTTTTCTTCTTTTTTCGCAGAAAATGCAAATTAACTTCTTGTATTTTTCTGATTTTGCTTTTTAACAGAGCATTTTAAGGATTTCCTTGGACAGCTCATTCACAGAAAAGCAATTTGCCTCCAATTTGCTATAAATCTATCTTTTTGTACAATTCTTGCTATTTTAAAACTTAGTAATATCGAGTCAGGTTTACATCTATGAGTCCTTTCAAGAAATATCATATTTCCATGAATAATTTAAATAAATTTTTTTCCGTTTGCCTTTTAATGAATCATCAATTATTTTCCAGATATTTATCCTTTTGGTGGAAATTATTTTAATTAATTTGCTCCATTCTTTAACATTGGAAGACACGCATTTCAAACAAATTTTCAAACTCATTAAATTACACTGAGGATCAATTATTTTATTTTTCTATCACCTTCTTTCGGTTTTCTGAAAAGTATTGTGGAACTTCTGTGTTTCGAAATTAATTATGAAAAAAATATTTTATTTCGAATTATATCAGTTTCTTTTCAAATAATCCAACAGAAATATATATTTTGTTAAGTTTTTGTATCTAAAACATTAAATATATTACGCTTATTTCAAACTTTTATCATGACTAGTCATATATACATACATACATACATACATACATATATATATATAACTTTACTTTCCACAAAGATTAGTTCAGTTATAAAAACGTCCAATTTGGAAGCAACATAAGAACTATTTTAAGACATATCTCATAGTTTTGAAATCCGATTAGGTTCCATAGACTGTACTTGAAGTTGCAATCTTTCTCCAAACTTGCATTCCACACCAACGGTAAACAATGATATCAAATTTAATATGTACCAAGACCACATGCAAAATGAATGTTTAGAGGATTCGGGTTCAGGACCTAGAATCTGGTTCGGGAACCTCATTTTACTATAAATACATTGACAAGGAGAGGACACGAGGTTGAAAACTCGGATGAGATTAATTATATATCACCATTATACTAAATCTCAACTCGGGATGAGATTTAGTATAATGGTAATATATAATTAAAATGTTAACACACGAAAATATTAACTCGCAAAAGCAAGTCAATTTCGAGAAAATGGCATTTAAACTTTCTCTCTAATTTAATAATGTGTCACCGTTGAAGAGTCGCGAATAGTGTAGTGGTCAAGGCGCTGGAATTGGAATTTATAGACCCGAGTTCGTTGTTCGGGTAACATTTTTTTCTTTTTTTCTATATTTTGTTTACTTTTATAATTTATTTCCAATTAATTTAACAATCTAATTAAATTAACAATCAATTTGGCATTGAACTCGTGTCTCAAGATTGCTATTCAAGCGCTTTAACCACTACACTATTACCGTCTCTTCAACGGAAACACGTTATTAGAAAGTTTGAATGCCATTTTCTTGAAATTGACTGGCTTTTGCGGATTAATACATTCTAAATGTATACTTTTATACTAAATCTTATCCAGAAATGGATTTTCAACCTTGTGCCCTTTCCTTGTGAGTCTATTTTCCATATTGAAAATTTCCGGCTAAGCAATTAGTTCGCTAAGAGGATTATACATAATTATTTAAAAAATACATATTCAATTTTTTCAATATTTGTCAGGAATTCTTAGAAACGTTTTAAAATCCAAATTCTAATGGAAAATAAACAAATAAAACACAGAAAATACACTGAATATATATATATATATTTTAATTTAAAACAATTTCATTCGAATCAGCAATGTCCTAAATTATTTTGTGACTGAAATTAAATCATTGAAGCAATAATAATAAAAACAAGAATACGAATCATTGAAATAATCTCGCACATGACAGCATTTCATTAAATGAATCGAAACAGGAAATCAATACGAGTCATCTAGATTTCAATTTGATTAAAGTTAACTATTCTGTCAGAAATAAAAACGCTTCACGAAATTTCACTAGCAGATGTTTGAAATATTTCACTGACTTTTACATTGAAGTGCAGAAGATGAAAAAAAAGGGGGGTCTGTTCCAAGCGAAAGCGGAAAATTCACTCCATGATAAAGACAACTTTTCCCATTCGGAATTCTTCAAATCACATCAATTTGTAAAGTTAGAAGTTAATCATCTGCGAATATTTAATTTCGATGGTGGGGTTAGTTTTTATGGAATTACTCCGTTTTCCTAGACAGTTAAGACGAAATTATATATATATATATATTTTTCCTGATGAAATCAATACATTCCTATTTAATAACCATTGATTAAAACTGCCTGAATTATAGAAAGTCATGAGAGTAAACCAAAGCGGTGAATTAAAATAGAATAAATTTTTAAAAAATTGAATTTAAAGCAATCTTTTTTTAAAAAAAAACAATAGTTCGGAGAACAAATATTAGAATATTCTAATTAAAAAGTAAATATGCTTTTTCGAGTTTGTAAAATTCTTATTCTAATTAATATTTATATTTTTAGATAACTTTTAATTAAGATAATTTTTTTAAAATCTAATATTTGTCAAATGTTTTTTTGTAAATTATTTTAGCAAAAACATGGATGTCAATCCAACGTCATAAAAGCTACGATTCTGATAGAAATCTCTAAATATAAATTTTTAAAACATATTTTAACTTTCAAGAAATATCCAAAAATTTATTTATAATAATTACATTTTATCTTATTTTTTAATAATATTCCTTGATATTAGAATAAAAATATAATCTCCTACTGCAGTGATAAAACAAAGTTTTTCCATCAGTTTATATTTATTTTTCCTCTTCTTTTTAGTTATTAATATACTACTTCATAATGCCTTATCGCAAATACTGCTAGGGAATTTAGAGTTATACAAATAGAATTATAGATGGCGCTACACCAGTAAAATCACATCACAGCTAAATTAATGTATTAAATGATAATTAAGAGATATAAAATTATTGAAATGCTGCATTGACAACGAAAGCCAATAACTTTGGTAAATTTTCCTTATTTTAAAATTTGATAAAGTAAATAAAAATCTATCGCAATAGTTTATAAACTTAAAACATACGATGCTAAGTAAAAATATTTAAAAACTTACGCACAAAAACACAGTAAAAAAATAATTTCTCTCATTTTAGAATGTTTTTTTAATACAAATTGTCTTTACTTAGTTCTAATTTTTAATAGTATATAATATTAGCGGTGAATATATTAATGAAAATAACTTTCACGACTTCCAAATAAATTAAAAATAGGAGAATATAGTAGAGTACCTGGTTATAATCTTTGCTTATGTTTCAAAAATTTTTTCAAACTCTGTTATATTTAAAATTAGGTGTTAAATATTACTTTAAATTAATGTGGTGCTCTTTGTTTATGTATTTTATGGTACACATTTTTTACTCTTTTTCGACAGTTAATTTTTAAGATGAATAATATTCCAATATCTTTGTGTGTAATAATAGGAAAGAAATAAAAACAACGAATACTTTCTTCCTCCTATAATATATAAATACAATAAATAAGAAATTTAAAAAATAAAATTCTATTAATCACGAAAAATTAATAAGATTGAATCAAGGTTAACCCTTAAAAAAACTTTCTGCTTTTGTGTGTCTTTCTTTTACTTTATAAAATTTGTTTTCGTAATGCTTTTTTCTCTTAAAATTAGAAAAGTATTGACGAAACAATTTTGGAAGACTTCTTCTAACAATCGATTTTGCTAATACACTGCAAACTTTATTAGTGCAAGAGAAAATCGATACTTCTGTAATGTATTCTTTTTGTATTTTGAAGAAATTTCCAATTTATTTTTTTAAAAAAATGAAATAAAATATCCGTTCTCTTTCTTCGAGATTCCTTTCAGGAAAACATTTTTTCGCATAACACAGGACTGGCACATAATTTATATTTTCTGTTCTTGAAATACATCAAAGTTTCCATTTTGAAACTTCAACAAAAATAAATTGCTCTCATTTCCCATCTTGTAACGAATTTTGCAATCTCTACTAATAATAGAAACGAATGTGTGTACTTGCCTGTCAGAGCTTTACAAAAAAAATGTATTCTAATTTATTTTACTCTCATTCGTTGCATTTAAAGCTATCAGTTTGAAAACAACTTAACTTTGTATGATTGCATTGTACCATTTGGAGTATTTTGGAAAAATCTTTTTGATTTTTTTAATAGCTATTAAGTGAATTTTAATGGTTTAACCACATAACTTTCTAAAAGATTTCTTAACAAAAAATATTTTGAAACCATTCTAAAATTTAGAAATGATTTTTTTTAATAATACCCACTTATTATTGCACATTTTTTAATTGATTTTGGCAATTTCAAAAAAAAATGCATAATTTGTAACGATATTTTATATTTTATAATAATATATTAAACGATATTTTGCATCGTTTTGTGCCATTTTTATTGTTCTCCAATGTTTAAAAGCCATTATTAAAGATATAGAAGGAAATAAAATTATGTTTATATGTCCATATTCTTCTGCAATATTGCTAATAGTTTTAACCTTTTTATTTAATTTCATTAAAATTTTTGTAGAATTTATTAACAAGACCCATTAAGCTATTAGACATTTTTCTATCTCTACTAATGGTAAGAAATAATGCTCTATATTAGTGTTCTACATGCCAAATTTTTTAGCCGAGATTTATTGATTTAACGCACAAAACACATTTTGGGAATCTGCTAATGGAAGCGACCTTTATGAGGTTTTAATAAAGAAAATATTTAATGAATTTCGTCGTTTTTCGGTGAAAGCTTCCAAACAGTCTCTACATATGAAAACTGTTTGCGTCATTTAAAAAAATTTAAAAAAAGATGTATTTTCTTTTATTCTAATTTAGATATCGTGCAGCATTTTTAATATAATTTGACGATTGATTTTAAATGCTCTTTAGCTAAATTCCAAATAAGAGCTCTCATTGTTGCAGTGAGATTTCAAACCGCCTTCATTATTTTATTAAATATTTGATGACTCTTCCATCGATCAAAGCGAAGAGTACAAATATTATGCTTATTATTGATATTATCTGATTATCTGATATCATTTCGTTTATTTTATTTAGATGAAGAATGAAAAATAAATTTTCATGTATCACAAAATACAATATGCAATTAAAAGAGACCTAACCTGAACAATTACATTTTCAATGGCACTATGCATTTAGTGGATAAGACTCCATTAGGGAAATTCATTCATACAGTAAATAGAACAAGTGTAAGGCTATGAAAATATCAAAGCACTAATATTTATCACAATTTGATCTACATTGTTGAGAATTATGAATATCCAGTAGCCTATCAGATATACATTGAAAATAAACACAGACAATAGTCACATCGAAATCTGGTAGCGAAATGTGGCTACTGAGGAAATTTATCCAGTATGACTTATGAGATACTTGCTATCACTTAATTATTTTATCAACATATTTCAAATAATTATATATCTGAAATAATATAGATCTGAAACATGTTAACGATATCTTTTAGCTATATAACAGATATCGCTAACGTGTTGTTGGATGGCTTCACATAATACATCTGAGCTGCTAGTTTAATATTGAATCAGTTGCTCATTTTACAAAACGATTAAGATAATGAACTTATAGTGCCAACTAACTAGTGAACTATTAGATACAGCTAACTAACTAATTAACTCTTAGACTAACTAATTAACTCTAACATATATTTTTTTTGTTTCTGTTATTTTATTTTATTGGTTTTTAGCTCCCTTTGCAGCTAGAACACATGCGTATGAAAGATATTTTTTGAATGGCTAGTTCATTGACAGTTTTTTTTAATTCCTTTTTTTTTTGCTTCAATTATGAGCCTTACCGATGAAAAGTCACTTTTGGCACACACCTAATCAGAATCAGAATACAGTTTTCAAGCGATTATGATGTAACAGATTATTACGGAGGCTTATCTGTATAATAGACAGAACAGTTTCTATCGAAATTTTAAATTCTAGAATGTTTATTTAAAGAACTATGAAGTTCTGCATAAAACAAGAATTAAACAGAACCAATGTTTCAATGAACTAGCTGGTCACAAACTACGATTGTGCGGCATGAATCTGCCAATCCCTAGTAAATTCCGCTTCTCATTGCATTCCGTATTTATATATGTGAAACTAGTAAACCACTTATTTAAGAATTAATTTTCTGTTACTTTTATTAATGTAAGTTGCAATGAAATTCCTGTAATTCAAGTAAGATAAATTTATTAATAGAAGCAAAAAGGAAAATGGTTATTAAATTTCATAGAGGGCTTTCTAAAATTCAGTTTAGCAAAAAATGGTTTAGAGATTAATATTATTTTTTTTCCTTAATAATGTATTCAAAATTCATAAACTCTTCAACTGGAAGAAGCCTATTAATAATTTGGGAAGAAATTTCTTGCATTTAAAGATTCATTTTCATGGAGAATAACATTAAGTTTAATGTTTACATGCTTAAGATAGCATGGTAAGTAAACCATTCCTGCAGCCCAAGACCAATAATCTTGTATAGTGTGTTTACTTCCTTAGATATATCATCAATTATCACATTTCCACAACCACACTTCCCATTTTCGAAAGAAAAATCTCAAAAATACTACTTTACAGTGGGTTATCTATCGAAGAAAAAGCACGATAGAGTTCCCCAGCCACCAATCAATAAACTGATTTCTCCAATTTTTATTTCATTTGTAAATTTAAATACAGAATCAAGAATCACCTTCTCCTCTCCGCCCTCTACTTTTGAAGCATGGCAATTAATTTTTTTTTTTTAATTTGCCACTTTTGCCTTCGTTTCTAACCAGTAGAATGGTCCAGATTTACTGTGCGAACATACTTGAAAATAATACTTTTATTTTTTTGTAAGATGAATTCATAAAATTTCTTGGCGGTATTTAATTATTACTAATAATATAATCTATGAATAGCCGGTTGCTGAAGTCAGCTAGTAATTCGTTCAAATTCCGTTGCTTTTTATATGCTACAGTTTAATTTAAAAGAAGGCAATAAATAATATGAGTGCTTTTTGGAGTAAATATTTTCCCGATGCTTCTTCGGTTCTATTTCCTCAGGAGAAATAGATTATCCTTGCATTTCTACACAACCGTTTGATTTTTATTCCTTTTTCTGAAGACAGCATGGCTATTTAGGAATTTTTTTCAATAAAATATTTCACATCAGCAATCTGTGTACGCAATTTTTTCCCAAACCATCATCTTCCTATGTTATGAAACAGCAAATATGGATATGTTTTCATCTTTTATATATGTTTATGTCTGGTAACATCCTCTTTCGAGCAATGTGAAATCAGTCAAATCTTCAACAAATATACTCCTTTTATGGTTCAAAACCAATCGTGTTGCGGCCTTAAAATTTTCTATAGAAGCTAGCATCAAAAATATTAATAAAAAAAGTTATTCAATGGATATTTATACAAAATATTTGAAGAAATTTTATCCAAATTTTATAATCTGCGTAGTGAGAAGTTGAGCTATTCTTCTGAATAGCCCTTGCTTTTATGTCAACTAAACCCATGTTTTCCCACGATTAAAATAACATGTTAAATAAAGAAATATACTCAAAGAAAAATCCAGTCTTTCATCTGAAATATTCTTTCTTGTCGTTTAACTGGCTGTTATTTTTGTATAAAAAATAATCAGCAGTTTGATAAAAATAATATACTTTAACTTGTTTAATAAAAAACGATTCCACTTTAAATGAGAAACCAGAAAGTGTTAAACAACTCATAATCCATACACTGAAACATAAATATCCTTTTCAATAATTTGAAAACAGTCACACAAATATTTTTTGCAATAAGAGGGCAAAACAATATAAGAGCATTAAAAAAGAAGGGGAAATATTAATTTGTATTTTCCGTTTCTTCTACTTTTTTCAAACACATGATGCAAAATGTCTGCTTCATGTAACCCAATATATTTACAAGCCTCTATAGGAAATATCTAAACTTTTATTTTTTAAAAGAATTTTATATTGTTTGAATCAATGAATGTATAAGAAAAAAAATTAAGAAATCTAATTTATTTCACATAATCCATAATTAGTAATATGTTTTTAGATATTGATTCAATCAACGAATATTGATTAGCATAAATTAACAAAATTAGAAACTTAATAATTCTGTCAATTTCACGGAAGACTGCAATTCTTTGTTTAAAATACTACTTTGACAAGACTGTTTTGCTTACTATGGCTGTAAGATTCTGGAAATGTGTAGAAAACTAGATTTTGTAGTTTTTTTTTTTCAGGATACTATTATTGATTAAAGCACAATTATAAAGTACAGATTAAATGATTAAAATTTAATTCCTTAATCACTCAAAGAATTTTTCCAGTTTGAAGTATATGCCCATCTCGAAGTGATTTAAAGATAAGCATAGCTATTGAAACTTATATAAAATATACACACTATATACTCGAAAAAGCAGGTGATAATTTTCTACAGTTTCATTGTCCAAAAAAATGTATTTTTTTATTCTTAAATCAGAAAAAAAAATGCATTTATTTATTCTTTTATTTATTTTATCGAATTCCAAATCCATTCACAGAATATCGAAGGGTTATAAACAGATTATCTATGATCAAAATACAAGACAATTTCCATTATAGTACGGGTCGAAGACAACATTATTTCATATACTAAGTATTTAAATAATAATAAAAAAATTACTTTTGAAGAAATTTTATTTTTATATCAAAAAATTAATTTTGACTTTTAAAATGAGCATTTAATTGTATTTTTTTCTTCATTTTTTTGTTATATGTTTATTAGATTGATTAAAATTTAAGGATATCTTAAAACAGAAAAAAATTTAGCATTTACTTTTGTTTTTGAAATCATATAATTTATCCGCAGCAGTACATTTGTGTCAAAAGCGGATATTAAAAATATATAACATCAATCTCCAGTCTTTCAAAACAAGAAAACGGAAGAACTTTTTTTAAGCTTCAAACTATAGGAAAACACTGCACTAAAAATAATCGGTATCATTAAAAACACAATATTTTGAATCGTAAAATTATATATAAATATTTTTACAATAATATTTTTGAATGTTGAAGTAGAAAAACGCAAAATGAATAACTTATTTTTATAACTATTTAAGTTTTTAATTGAAATCTCTAAAAAAAATCTAAGTACACATTAACACTTTGTACTTAAATTTATCAAAACTTTGGTTACTAGAATTCAAACGGAGAGAGAGTGGTAAATACGTACATATATCATGTTCTTTATTATCAGTACAGATTTCATATTCTTTTGTTCAGACAATTTTCATTCATCTTTTCAAATTGAAAAAAGCATAAGTTCCTCGTCTCCGAACAAAATTATTCTGACGTTGTCAAGAAGACAAATGAGTCCCTTCTCAATATTTTGAGGTTACAAAATATATTTTTGTTCTAAATAGAAATTAAAGCAGAAATTATTAATGACTGCTTCTTTACTGCTATTTAATTTCAAAGATTTGCCAGTATTCTCCTCTTTTCAAAGCCAATTTCCTTTTTTTACTTTAACTGGTAGTTAATTCTTTTCCCCTGTGAAACATTCAGGTCCTTAGGGGCGGGAGATCGAGAACTAAAGATAGAACCAAGAATCACAAGACGGAAAAGAAATCTTAAGGAAAAATAAAATAAGACTCCGACTTAGTCAACAGTATTTTTCTTTTCTCTCCTTGGATAAATATTAATTGCTATGAAAAAGAACTTTAATACCGAAAATTTCATATCGAAGGATTTCTATAGTTGTTCGGAAAATTCATCCAATAATTCTGGTATATGTGTCCTTAAATTTTTCTCCCACTAGTTTAAATTAATTAATATCTCAAAAAAAGTATGAAGTTTAATTCATTGATATCTGAATTTTTTTTTAATTTGTAATCTTCTGAAAAAGTTTACAATTACAAAAATGCAACTATTTAGCAACAAGGTGGCATTATCTCACCTTTTAATGTTATGTCACCAGCAACAGGTTGCAATACAGTGCAGTTGATTTGAATCTCTTAAAAAAGAAACGATCCACGGTATCTGAACCTAAAGTAGAATTCTGGACATAAATATTCATCCCCAAAATCCAAATAAGGACTGTGTATAATTTGTCAACTAATACTGGACAGCGACGCATGATAAAATCATCCATTTTTCCAACAACTTTTACTTCGTCATTGCAATATCATGTGTAAATTAAAAGAGCATATTTACCAATTAATAAATGAATAAACAGTTACTGTTTAGTTATTTTAATCTAATTTATCCGCATATATAAAAAGACAAACCTATAATACTTAGAATTTATAAAATTATACAAGATTTTTAACGAATACAAAAAAAATATTTACTATTGTTTAAAAAACAATTCAAATATCTAATATATAAAAATAAATTTTTGTTTGTTCGTTATCTTATGCTCTGTCAAACTGTAAAATCGATTGCGATGAAACATGGTAAACTTATTGCTTGCACCAGCGCGAAGTACAATTATTGCATCTAATATATAAAAAAAAATGAATTTTTGTTTGTTCATATTTTATATGCTGTCTTACCATTAATCCGATGTCGATAACACGTTGAAAACTTAGTGCTTTGAACCTAGAAAATCCATGTTTTTCACATGGCCAGTTATACGTTGAATACTCACGAGTCGGAAAGCCATTTTTTTTAATGATGAAAACGGCAAAGCAAAAAATATTGTCTACCTTAAAGTATACTTGAATAATAGAGCCAAAAAACAGAATCAATAATATTTTTACTTTTTCTTTATAAATCATTCAATTTCAATGAATGTATTCATTATCGATAAGAAAATAAATATCATTCTTTCTAGTTTTCGTAATTAAAAAGACAGTTATTTCAAATTTCAAACTATAATTCTAAACTTATTTCTTCTGCGGCAGCAACGCACCTGGTAACAGATAATACTGAATTAAAATGTAGGAAATTTTTTATTGCATAATGAAAATGAAAAAAGATATTTAAACTCATTAGAATATGCAATTTATTATATTTCAAAACTTTAGATTGGAAAAAAATTCACTAAATTAATAGCTTGCGAAAAATATAATTTGTATAATTTAGAAAATTCTACGAAAAGTTCTTAAATAAAATCTATAAAAGTTAAAGTAATTAAACAAATTAAGAAAACTTAATACATAAATTTCTTACATTTTCAATATAAAATTATGTAAACTATTCAAAAAATTTTCAGTAAGGTTTTAAAGAATTTGAGGGAAATTTCCTAAAGAATCATTTCCAATAGATCTTATATTTGATATTATAAGAAATAACGAAAATCCATGCATTTTAAGAACCAAGAAAAATAGTTTGTCGTTTTAAATTGTTTGCACAGTCAATACAGAATTTATTTTCAATTTTATTTCTCACCTATTCCTAAGAAATACATGAAGTATTCCAAGAAAATAAGCATCGTTCTTTGAGAAAAATATCTTTTTTACAATTGAAATACCAAAGGAAACCAAAAAAAACTAATATAATTCTAACTAAAAGGGAATATAATCTTTTTTAACAAGAGGATGGAGTAAGTATCACTTCCACTTCACAATAACATAAGTCCAATTTTTCTATTAATCATAGCCATAAATCAATGTTCCCAATTTTTCCCAGAAATATTTAAAAAAAACATCGAAGTTTAAGATGAAAAATATTTTCTAGAATGAATCGTAACAGTTTTAAAATGTTCTCTATCAATCATTTGCAATCTCTTAAGAATGATATTTTTTTTTCGCAACAAATTCTTTGAAATTATTTTATTATTTCGCAAAGTGCGAAATGTTTGCTATTTTTTTAAAAATAAAGATTACTTTTAATAATTCCGTATGTACTAAAGGAAAAATAACTACTGGATTGGTGGAAGTTCATTAAGAAAAACACTATTGAATAATATAGATTATATTTATTGCACAGAATATTACATTATAGACTAAATTACGCTATATCTAAAATGCACATTTTAAATGTGGCCTAAAAGCTAGTTTCTAAACATTTAAAGATAGACAAATACTTCAAAATGAAAAAATATATATATTTAAAACGTTGTAATAAATCGTTTAATAAAATATTCTTGGCACCATAATGTTTTAAATAATGAAACATTCCTCAAGTCTTGTAGACTGCCTCACTGGGTGGAATGGATGAAGTATGTTGGGAGTTTAAAGCCTGGTAGGGCTACTCTAGTCCTAAAGGCTATTCCAATATTCCCAGCTAAGATTTTCTGGTATATCAGCAAAGTCAGACCTTTGGCGATCCAGTCTTAGGACGCAGAAGTTGCCCATTTTCCCTATCTCTGAATCTATTTTAAATGTCGGACTTCTTCAGGATGCATCATTTCCTAGACTTGATATAGCTCAGCTGTTCTTGGGGATGTGCAACAACAAATAATGAATTTCTTTTAAAACCAAACTGACTAACTTATGAAGATTTAAATTTCATTATATTGGACCGATAATCAATCGGTGGAGGAAGCGTCTGAGGTGAATTCTTTCCTTAGACGGCTTTTGTAAACATGTATTAATGTTTGAAAGAAGTTGTATTCAAAGCTTCGCAATTCGATGAGATGTGTTCGCTGAAGAGTAAAGCTTTTCGTCAAGAAAGTTAATGTCTCCGGAATATTTCAGTACGCATGATTCATAGGACTGAATGATTATGTAAAAAAACAGCATTTCTACTTTTTACAGCATTAGTTTTATTGTTTCATAAATAGATGTCTTTAACGATTCAAAAATCTATTGTAGGGCCAATTAGATGAATAAGTTGTATAATAAATATTACAAAACATAACTCAAAATCTAGTTTTTGACTTAGATCTAATGTCCTTGAAATCGGATAAGAGTATTTTGTTTCCGCCGTAACATTTCCCATATACTGTTCTGAAAATGCTGGATTGTAAAAGTGGCAAGACTGGTATAATGCTGGTTAAGAAAATATATGCTGTAAATACTCAAAACATTTCACTTTTGATCCTTAAATCTCTCTCCAAATAAACAAAATGGGAATTTTTTTTGAAATACACACACACACACATATATATATATATATATATATATATGAAAAATTAAAGAGTCAGGCACTCTTTCCGATTTTTAAAAGGCTGGAAATAAAATAAACGGTTTGGTGTTTTAAAATCCCATTTTCAGGTATCTCAATATTATTAAAGCTGCTTGTATATTAAATTATTAGGATAATATTTTTGATGATTTAACTTGCATCTCGTTACGAATGCGTCATATTTTAAATATAATCAAGCATTGAACCCAAGTTTATGCAACAACGCATACAATTAGAAAATCTCCATAAGGTTATTATTTATCTAAAACACTTGAACTACATGGTAACTCTAATTAATCAGGAAATGTTTCGGCAAATCCTGCGCATGAATTACAGATAAGAATGCGACCAAATATTGAAAATATATGAATATGCAGTTTCGATTTCAGAAGGAAAAAAACAAATTTTGGTGCTAATGCACAAATATATTGCTTATTTTTGAAACAGTATCTGCAACAACTGTTCTTTTAAGAGAAAATGGGAAGCTTATAAACTCACATGCATTGCGTCTGTCATATGCATTTGCACATACTTGTCTAATAAATGGAATTCCAAGTTTTGCTAATTTGAACAAATTTATTTAATAGCTGAAGGATTGTACAAATTTTTGTTTTAATGTCAAGAATCAGCTAAATAATATTAAACAAGTACCAAACTACTCTACATAAAAGGGTAAGAAGCAAAATACCTGATCTTGAAAAACAAATCATAGCTTCAACAGCGCTATACCTCAGAGTCTAACTCATTCACTGTGAAGACAGTTTTGGCCAGGAAAGGGGTTCCCTTCTTAGAACAAAAATTATATTCTTCTGATATCAGCCCGGAATAGTTCTTTTTACATCCTTTGAAAATTCAGAGCTAAATGGACCTAAATAAATGAGTTACGTATACAGCAAAAAAAACTATAGATGAGATGAAACGGCTTTTGAAAAGGACCTGAAGATGAACTTCAAACAATGGGACACATAATTTATTTCCAAAAATACTAACGTCTATACATTTAAAATTTCATATTTTTCTTAGAAATATAAGTATGTAAAGATAACTATGAAATATCCTTTTAAGTAAAACTTTAATTTGCAAACTGAAATCAAGTGTATTATCTATTTTTATATTGTTCACCATAGAAAAGGTAACGATTTAATATCCTAAGAATGATATAGTATGTAGTTTCATACTACTAAATGCTTGTCTTTCCCAACTGTTCAACCTTTGCAATGACAAACGTATACTCAATACACCAAATATTTTCATTTTATTTCTTTATTTTATTATTTCTTTGCACATATGTGTCAGCAAGATGTGTTTGTCTTTTTACCTCGGGAGTTAAAACCGAAGTCCTAAAGAAAAGCACCATCCACCACTCCCAAGGTCCCAAAGCAAATATTCAGTTCCAACAGAATGCTGCATTTTATCTGACAGCTTTTGCAAAGCAATTTAGGATAATCTATTTCTCTTCCATTTCCGCCGCTTTTTCCAGCACATGCATTATGTCGGTACGTTTACATAACATAAATGTTTAAGACGTCAATCTCAGGAGGTTTGAAAAAAGTTGAAAAACTGCAAATAAAAGGTTAAATTGAATAGAAAGCTCAGTGATATTTGAGAATAATTATAAGAAATATTACTTTTTCCTCTTTTTCCAAAGAAATAAATTTTTTTCTTGTCTTATTATTTCTAAAAAGAGCATTTCTAATTGGAAGTATAAAGTCCATAGATAAATCAATCGATTCTTGTAATTTCCTTTGAATTTTCTTTATTTAAAAATTTAATAATTTTGTATTTGATCTGCATTTGGGATTCCTATTGTTGTTTATTAAGAATTTTTATCATTCGTTTATGATTGTCCTCTATTGGCAAGAAGATCCTAGATTGGCGGAAGAATGAAACTCTTTTTTTTTAGCATTTTGTTCGTCTATTGTTCAGAGAATCGTGAATTATTGTAGTGATTGAAATTATGAAACTTTCTTCGAAAAGATGTGAGAAAAAATTTTCATTTTTAACTCCCGTGGGTCTAAAATAGTAGAGATTTTATTACTTGCACATCAATAATACCAGGTATGTAACAATGTTTTATACATTTATTTTTATTTAACTATTTAGTATGAAATTACAAAGGTAATCATTAAATATTTTGATAAATACCTAGTTCATGCAATCGAATATTTAATTACTAACTTCTATTCCATAGTGTTAATGCATTCCTATTTCTAAAGTTGAGAACTTATCAAAACTGATAATTAAAAGATCAAGTAAAACGCGTCAGGAAAAAAGACAGTGGAAAAATTCAGGTTAAAAACAGCTCTTCTCCTTTTTGGATAAATTCCAGGTGGGCTTGAATTTTATCTTTGGGCAATCCATCATTGAAAAGATACTATTTTCGTAAAATGGTGTCAGTGATCTGGACATCATCCATGGCAACAATGAAAAGAAGTCAGAGGAATAGAAATCAGTAACACGCTTTGTTTCATGCGCAGTTTTAATATTTAGATATTATCCTTGTCAGAATTTTAGAAATTTCATCACTGATGAAGTATTTCCTCCAATATGGACAATTTTTCATATCATTTCAAATCTTTCGGACAGAACGAAACAAGAAAAAGAAGGCGCAAATTAGAACTCTATGATAATCAAACTGTCTTTAAAAGACTGCCCCCATTTATATTCGCTTAAGAATCAAACAAATGGATATAATTTTACAAAAATGGATATTTCAAAAAAATCACTGACTAATTGAAAGAAATGTTTTGAGTTCCACTTATGTTACATATATTTTCTAGTTCTAATAATATATCTTAAGTGGAAAATTCGAACCATGCCATCAGCCCGCAATTCCGTATAGCAAAAACAATCAACGTTATCTTCTGTATTTAATTTTTGTAATACATAATCTTTCCCATACTTTATGAAAACCAACTATATGTCTAATTGAACTGTACTTTGATGTGAAGAAACTGTACAATTTCTTTTATAGTTATAGATTATTGGGTTGGACATCTAAAAACTTCCTATATAACAAGAATTTAATATCGAACTGGATTGGAGCATGGAGAGAGAAAGTTGATTCTTCAGTTTTTTTGCTTTTGAATAGAATCCTATTTATTTTAGATTTGAAATTAAATTTATATAATTTTCACAACATTTTTGTGATTAATGATCGTAGAAAAAAGCATCTGGAAAAGCAATTCTTTGTAATATTTTTGGAATGTTTTTTTTTTCGACGCAGGAATTTGGACATTTAGAAAACTATTTATGAGCACTTTTCTAAATACCGTTTTTTTTCGGGGGGGGGGGGTAAATAATGTGAATAAATATACTATCCATATCAAGAACAAGAAATAAATTGTTTAAACAGAAACGGCTATATCCTCGGAATATCGTTTTGTTTCATGGGATATTTTAATATTTAGGTGTCACATTAACAGAATTTTATTAAACTTATCTTTCTGGAGGTTATTCTCTGAGAACAGACAATCAGTTCACCATAAATAGTTATTATTCTTCAATACCATACTATTTTTTCTTTATTTAAATTTGAATTGTAATATTAACAATAATATGACGAGTAAACAGCTCATGATCGAAGAAAAGTAATATTTAAGCTAAATCCTGAGACGTGATAAATCATTCTGTTTAAAACTTCCTGTAATTCGCCAATAATGTATTCGTTCGTAATACCTTAAAAATGTCTATAAGTTAAATAATAAAATTCTTTTCATAATAAAGCAACTAATTGAAATCAGTTTTTTTCTTGCTAAATAAGATTTTCCTGTTCAGAAACTACTGTTTTTATGTAAGATCATTAGATGAAGTAAAAATTTTGCTTCAACCCAAAATAGCTCCAAATAATCAATATTTAACTATTTTAGAACAGGGATTAATTAGTAAAAATGATAACCCCTTTCATCAAAGACTTGAGTAAAATGTAATTTTTTAGCCGAAAGCTCTCAACGTAATCAAACATTAGTATCAAAAACGAAAAATTCGTAGAAAAGAAATGATAATTAATTGCCTCTCCTATATTAATTATTAGTTATAGCCTTCTGAAAATGAAATTAATCTTCCGTGAGCGTCATTGAATTCTTTTTTTTTCGTGGGCCTACAGCATCTGTTTTTAATTACGTTTGCAAAAGTCGTTGACCGTTCGTAAATGGCGAATAAATGAGGAAACTGTACTTCTCGAAAGTTATTAGGGCTATTTTCGAAGAAATTCTTTTTCACTTCGGTAACTGTAATGTATTTTATGAAACATTTTCATCTAACTTTATTTTCATATTTCCAAAAATAGAATTCGAGAATTGGAATCGATTTTCTTCAAATTCTTTATGTCGGCTCAAGGCATGCAACAATTAATATTTATGCGTTTCATAGAAATATATTTATAGTTAAATATGAAAATGTGTAATGTTATTATTTCCAGTACACCACTACATGCCAATCTATTGATCTATTTAAATTTTGTTAATATATATAAATATATATATCATATATGTTTTTTCAAAAAGTAAGAGAAGATTTAAAATATTTACTTCTAATGAACAACCACAGATAGAAGCATGCATAATATATCACTGGATAGAGCCAATTTTGAAATTTTATTTCAGGTATTCCATGATGCCTTTATAATTACTGTAAAAATGACGTTGTCTTTTTTATTAAATAAGCCAATAGCTAAAGACTTCTATGCAAAAATCTATTATTTTGTCGCACTACAGCATAAGCCACATCAACATAAACAAAATTACAATTGATAAAAAAAATTACTCTGAAGAGGACTGCATATGCCAAAGAAGAAACGTAAATGTAAAGAGTATGTAAGTACCCCTTATGCCTGCTACTCTTCAAGATATGTAATGTCCAATTATTACAGTAGGAAGCTCAGTAACAAACAAGGACCAGTTACTTCATGTGAGGCAAGGAATGAGGTTCGGCATTTGTCGATTTGTCATTTGTCGCGTAATAAATGGAGCTCGCGTTGAATGCTCAAAGAAAAACTTTCAGCTTTTTTCCCTCCAACTATATGTCTATATCTATCGACGATCATTAGAAATAAATATCTTAATTCTGCTTTTTGATTTTAAATAGTCATTTATATTAATCACTGCAGAATTTATTTAATTTCTTTTAATAATGCATACCTTTTCATTCTACAAAAAATGTTTTTCAAAAATAGCTTGCATATGTTATTAAGTAAAATAAAAATTCTTTCATATTTTTTTTTCATTTTATTTTTAAATAAAATTGAGAATTTCGGTTAAACTATATGTAATATGAGATGCTTTGAACGTCTTTGTATAAAGAAAATGCCTAAAATGCTACATGTTACTTTAAAGAATGAAACATGAATTTTCTTCCATAAATACTTTAATATTATAATTCTGACAAGAATGACAAGAAAGCCCTATCTATTCCTTTTGTGTTAATTATCAGTTCAAAATTAGGTGTTTTTTCATTCAGATTCATAATATTTTTTAGTTATCGGAAACGTAGATTAGTTTAGACATATGTGTAAAGTGTCCAAAAAAGGTAATGAAAAAATTAAGGATATCTCAGTGTACATAAAAAGTCATATTTTGTATGAAATCTGGGTTTTCATAATCAAAACATAGCTGCCATAGGGAGTATATTTACATGTATATTAAATTATAGGAAAGAATACAGCTGCTAAAATGTATAACATAAGTTTAATGGATACATATTCGAACAATTCAGCTTTGCAATTTCGCGAATTAAAGCAATATTATTCATGCTCAACATTACAAATACAATGACATAACATAAAGCCGCTTCATGCCCTTGTGATTTATAAATTTTTATTCATTTAACTTCTTTTATTTATAATAATATTTTGATTTCAGGTACCTCAGAGTTTTGGAAAGCCCAAATTTCTCTTTTAAATAAGAGAAAAAGTACCTACGCTCCCCGAAACTCACCGTTAAAGTCCGCGTTCTTAAGCAACTGATTTACAAAAGAGGATCTCGCATAACTGACGGCTATCAAGTAAATATATGCAAGAAAATATTTTCAGATTTTTTCCATCTCCCAAACCCCTCTGGATATGTGTGCTTAACGAATGAAGTTTCCATCTCAGGTATTCAAAAAATCACATCCATCAAAGAGGGAAGAGTTTTGCAGTGATATCCAGCCTTCTAGGGTATCGTCATAGTTTCGTTGAATGGTCATTTGGGGGAATTGACGGAGTTAAACAATGTTCCAAGCTTGAAAAGAAAGAGACATGAGAAAACTCTAAACATCTGTCCGAACACCAGTCTACAGGTCTTGTTATATAAGTTCTAGAAAAGGAGGGATTATTTTTTGCGTCCACTTTTCAAAAAAAAATGCTTTCAGCATGCTGTACCTTTTTAAACACCAACAAAGTTCCAACTTTTAATATTGGAATTAAAGTGGAGAAACATCACTGAGATGAAAAGTAATATATAAAAAATATACTAATGAGAATACGCGACATAAAAATTGTTGCACAGAACTGCAAATGAGACGCAGTGGAGCAATATAAAAGGAGCAGTACAAAGTTTATGACCGTGAACTGTATAGATAAGTTCTGTCAAATACTGCAAGAAGTGTTAAAATAGAGAACATGAAAGAAAAAAAAACGATTTTAAATTGAGGAAAAGAACTTAAGATATTTAAAGTGGAGATTTTAAAGAGAAGAAAGCATATTTAAAGAAAAGTATTTAATAATTGAATGACAACTATGAGCCTTGCTAGTGTTCCAGACGTCCAGCTCCTCCTGTTAGCCTAGAACATATAAGTGTCTGGACTATTGATAATGTCGAATTTTATGTTTTGATTTTATTTAGAGAGTTTAGTTAACTTGGATATAGACAATAGGATAAAAAATATTAA
>JAPMOR010086436.1:0-25442 GCA_026543865.1 Argiope aurantia
TCATACTTAGAGTTTTAGAAAACAATTTCAGGAACATCTTAAAAATAAGTATTAATTGTGTACAAGTCTCTTTTTGCTTCTTACATTATGCAACTTGCAAATCTGGTGTAACAAAATTGAATTGTATATGATAACAGTTTAGTAAATTCAGTATGTAAACATCGTCTTTAATTATCCATTAGCAGCAAAAAAAAAAAAAAAAAAAAAAACGGAAAAAAAAAGTGCACAAAGTATTTAAAAAAAAAATATATTATATTGTAAATGAAATGAATAAATAAATGAAATGATTAAAACTAATTAAATACTTTCATTACTCTTTGGTTTCATTTTCACTCACATGATTTAAACTTATTTTGATGTTATAACTTGTTGAAAGAGTCAGAATAGTTTTTAAACATGCACTGTGGATTTTGAATGCTGTAAATACATTAGCAACCATTCCAGTTATAATGTTAGAAAATAACAAAATACATTTAAATTTAGCATAATTTTTTTTTCCAGTTGATATTTGGTCTGTTGGATGCATCATGGCAGAGTTACTAACTTCAAAAACTTTATTTCCTGGAACTGATCGTATCCTTTATCAAATTTATTTATATTTTAAAGATGAAAAATTCCTATGATAATTATTAAAATTTACTTGCAACAAGTTAATATTAATGCATCTATAATGAAGTTTTAATTTTGTTTTATTATTTTATTTTGCTATTAAAAACTCAGGAAAATATGAATTGCATGATACATCATAATAGAATTTAAATATTTCAGGAGTTTTATTTTATTCTTAGAAACAATGAATGAGTTTATTGGAGAATTATAACCATTCCTAAGATCTGAAAATGGATCATCCTCTGATTCATGTATATGAAAAATAATTTGTTTTTTGATAACAGAAACAAAAATTGAAGCTATCTCGAAATTTCTAGAATTTTTTATGCTATGTATATTAAACATTTTTTTTCTCTTGGCATCTTAATGAAATCTTAACATATTTGTATTCAGAAATGATTGTTTAAAATAAATTTATATTTTGTAAAACCTTTTTTTCCCTTTATTTTTTATTCATATATTTATATAGATTTGCATCTTTTGTGTAATTGATTCATACAGATACATTGGCATTTGGGTGCATTTTGATGCATATAGAAAAAAGCTTTATTTGTGTATTATAATCATATATATAATTTTATTTACTTCAAGTGAAATTTACTTAAAAAAATTTATTTTCAATATACAGACAATGTGTTCCTGATGTGAAATTTAGTCTGGAATATTTTATTTATTATGAATCCTTTCTTAATTATATGCTATTTTAGTTCCACAGATATGTTTACAAGTTAAAAAATATAAATTGGTATAATCATAGAATTTTGAGCTGTAGGAAGAAAAATTTTATAAATATAGTTTCTTTTGTTGCTTGATCCTGAAACATTATTACGAAGGAGGAGTCCAGCAGTAAATTTTTCTGTTCTGGTTTTTATATTTTTATGAAAACCATGTAAGTTTTAAACAAATTAGCATACAGGAAGATTTTTGAAAGATGAGTAGCTCAGTCCTCCTTCTTTGGAATTTCCTTAATGATTACAGCCATGGATCAGTTAATTCACATCATGTCTTTAGTTGGAACTCCTGATGACCACTTGCTGTTAAAAATAATGAGTGAAGAGGTACCCATTAAACTTTTTTCTTTTTAATCTGGACTAAGCGATGTTTCGCTTCCAAATGTTTGTTTAGATCCAACTTGCATGTTTGAAAAAATGACGCTGTTAATTTTTTGCTTCCTTTTTTCTGTTTCATGTACAAAATAGAACAGAAGGAAGATTCCTCCCCCCCTCCATATAAGGGCTGTTATATGTGATTTTAAAGCTTTTTTAAATCATAGCTTGACTAATAAGAAGCATGAAAATAATATTCCTGCTGTCTGATTTATTAGCTATTAGCTTTTGTTTAGTGTATTGGCAGAAAAGTGGTTTAATTTCATTCAAAATATTATGAAATATTCAATAACTTCTAAAAAATCATACTGGATATTAAAGAATAAATTTATGTAAATAATAATTGCATAAAAAATTAATATTTTTTGTAAAACTTGAATAAATAATATAAAAGCTGAAATTGCAAGATTGCTTTATTTTTTAAAAATAAAGCAAAGTTTCTCTAATCAGGGATACTTTTATACACACACACACACACACAAAAGTCAAAAGACATGATTTGATAGATATACAAAATCTTAAGCCTTTTAAAAATGTGGAATTTTGAGTTGTTGGAAGTGAAAAACTTTAAAGTAAGCTAGGGGGAAAAAAAAGTCGTGGGAAAGTAAAAAAAAAAGTATTTATTATTAATATGGTTTTTGTAGGTTGTTCAGATGCCATACCATCAAGTTATTCACTTTTTCCCTTTCTGCATGTAAGATTACATAACAATTGTGCTATTAATTCAAGTTTCAAATTCAAGTTTTTTTTTCCCCTATGAGATTTTAAATCATCCTATAGTAGTATTGTAGTACAGTACCCTTGTCCTATTGTATTATGAATTTTTATTTTAAGGAGTAAGCAACGATAAGTAGCACGATGGACTTGAAAAAGAGGTGTATTGTTTGATCTAATTGCTTAAAAAAAAGAGAAAAACTTATCTTTTGTTTCTTCTACAAAATCTTCATTTAAAGAATATAAGTAATATTTAAATCAAGCCATAATCAAAAAATTAATATAAAATAGTATTCATTTTAGGAGAATATTAAAGAAGCAACCCATTGCTTAAGGCAATTCTTTCTGTCCAGATGATAAAAATAACCGTTTTCCTTCTTAAAATCATTAACAGTATTTTGTTTCTTCTGAATTTGTCTTTAGATCTTTTTTTTGTTTATGATTTTTGGATCTATTATTTTTTTTTGTTTAAGGTTTTATAAATTCTTTTTAATTGATATTAATTAGCTAATTTTTTTTATTTATATCCATTGCAAGGATCTTTATAAAAGATAAAGCATCTACTTGTAGAACTTTGGTAATCATAATTTTCTAGAATTAAATTTTTATTTACTAATTATTCCATATTTTTTTAATGGTATCAGTATCATTTCAGTATACAGTTATTTTTATCATGCTATTTAATATCTTCTTCTGTATATTAAATAAAAGTTGCATCATTAAAATGAAAATAGAAAAAAAAAATTGTATGGTAATTTTTGATTTGCATATTAATGCATCCATTGCCCTTGCTTTTAGTTGAACGTGTGAATTTTGCTGTAGTAGCAGTACTTTCCAAGGTATAAAAAAAAACATTTTTCTTTAATAATAAATTGAGAAGGATTTTATGCATGTAATCAGATTAACTCATTCATTATATGCCAAAACTTATAATTTTTTTCCAAATTTAATTACTTTTATACTTTATGAAGCAAATAGTAAAGGAAATTCTGTCTTAAAATGTAAGAATAGAAACCATCGATTTTTAAGTAGAATTTAATTTTTAATTGGTAAAATTATTTTTATAGGTACTTTTATAACAATCAATTTAAATTCAAGTATTGCAATCAAAATGAAAAGCTCCACTGTTTAGTTAGAAATAAAAATTAAGTGCCCCACCACCACAAAAAAGGGAAAATGGTAAAGATTGGGTTAATCATCTGAAATTGCTTTAGTAGAAATTGTGTTCCCATTTTAAAAAGGAACTTATTTCTTTGCCTGGCTTTTCTGTATTTAAATAACACACACACAAAAAAAAAGCTTTGTATTTTCATTGTTTGCTAATTTGTGTATGAAAGCATAGTTATTTAATTTTTATTAAATATTAGTCTGTCTATGTGCTTCTTGTAGTTATTAGAATCTTAACTTGCTATAGATATTGATCAGTTAACACGCATCATGTTTTTGTGTGGCAAACCAGACGAAGAATTTTTAGAAAAAATAAACAGTGAAGAAGTAAGTATTTTTTTAAACATTACGTTACTCTGTAAAGTCTGACTTCTTGAAATATTAAATAGTGAATGTACAAAGTGTTTTCAAAAGGTAAAGATACAATGGCATACTCACTCAAAAAACTTTTCATCAATTAAATGTATATTACAAATTACTTACTGATAGTTATCACCTTTTTCAAAGCATTTGTTAAGTCTTTTTACAAACTTTTGCATTCTACAGTCATAGAACTTTGTTTTCCACATTTCAACTTCAATTTTGATCTCATAGTCTTGAAGATTTTGCTCTGCAAGATATCTTTTCAAATAAAGGAATAGCTATCACAATCTCGACATATGTATGGATAATTTAAAATTTTCCGTTTGAAACTTTTGAGTAGTGCTTGGGTTTGAAATGCTGTGTGAGAAGGAGCAAGCATCATCATGCAGCAAGCAAACTCCACTTGCAATTTGCTAGCCTTTACAATTTGTTTTGAATTGTTTCTCAAAATTGAATTGTTTGTGTTTGTGACCTCTCAAAATTACGTAATATGTATCAGCATTAATTGCGGCATTGGGAGGCATGAAGTCAACCAGAAGAATGCCTTGTCTGTTCCAGAAAGCAAAAACCATGTTTTGCTTTTGTTGAAATTGAAATTTTGAATTTCTTCTATTGTTGCTTGGATTAGAAATAATCATCATCATGCAAATTCACATTTTAAGCTCAGTATAAAATTAATAAAAAAAATAATATACCTTTTTATTTTTATTCCTGATAATAATTAAAAACAATTATTATTCTTATTTAGACATAAATTTGTTCCACATTTACTGCATACGATTGTAGAATACCCTTTGCATTTAAGGTATTTGCACTGGAGTGACCCACCTCCTTTTGGCCAATCTTCAATGTCCCGCTTTTCTAAATTTCTCTATATAAATAACATAAAATAAACATATAGTAAAAAACATTTTTGTCCCTTATTGGAAGTGAAACAATTGAATAGTGATGTAAATTTCTGTCATATGGCTTTGGGAAGATTATTTGGGGTGCTCAATATAAATTGTTCAGAAAATGACAGAAGCACAAAAAAAAAAACCTTTCCCACACTCGCTTTCATTAGCAAAAAATTTCAGATAAAAAATAATCAAGAAGTTGCACCTTTCATCCACCAATAAACAGTGGAATAACAAGTTCGAACCTGCAATGATTGTAACATATGATTTTTTTTGTCAGTTTTTTATTATGCAATAGTTCTGAAAGAAGTTGCCAGCAACAGCCAATTTACAGTACACCTGTTTTAAGTACAATTTTTTGTTTACTAAATTTTATGAATGGGAGTTTTTATCATCATGCAAAGAAGGGTTGAATTCTGTGAGGATTTGTTCATAGGCTTTTTAGGTACTGAACAAAGATTCGAAAAGAAGAGATGGGAATGACAGAGAATAAGCAATTCGGCTCATCTTGTTTCACAGAAAGCTGGTAATGATTTGAAATTTTCAACAGTGACTTTTTTGCTGTGGGTAGTACATACATGCATTTTCATAAAATTAGTGCTGATATTCAAGAAAAAAACGTCTGCATAAAACTTCTGCATCTCTGAAAAATCCTAAATTTTCTCACAACTTTTTTGCTTATAAAATGGAATTTTTCAACTAAATTATACAAAACTTACAGAGTATGTGACAAAATATCATTATAAGTTGTTAAGTGAATTTGTTAAGCATTGAAGGAAATAAGAACATATCAATAAATTTTAATTGCAAACATGATGTATAGCATATTCTTTCATAATTTAAAAATCAGATAAGCAGGACAATTTATTAAAAAATTCCAATAGAATATAATTAAAATTATAGAACAAATTGACATTGCAGTGAGCAGCATTTGAATTTCCCTCTGAAAGAAGTTAAAAAAGGGGTTTTCACAAATTGATATTTAAACAATTCTTCAAATAGTAATATTGCATTTTAGAAACGTGCTAGTATCCTTTCATCTTATAAATTAAGTATATATATTAAATAAACTGCTGTAAATTGGCACCATAAATGACTGAAAATTTCATTATGTTTGTTATTATTATTTTCATAAGCATTAGATATGTACATTATACAACTGAATCTATAGTGTAATCAAAAGCTTCAAGGTGCCTTTATATTTTTTTCTATTCTGCAGATGTGTCAGATATTAATAAAAGAGTGGGGTGCTGTTCATAAAACACAAACTGCACAAAATTTGTGAATAATGTGGATTTTGAGAAATTGGTCTGATCTGCTCAGAATCTGGATCTCAGTCCCATCAAACAGCTTTGGGACAAAATAAAATTAGCCCAAAATGAGATACATCAATGACAAAACTTACTAGATTTTTTTAGAAACATTTCACATAATTCCTTCAGAAACATTCCACAAACTATTGGATAATCTTCTGCGTAAAGTAGCAACCATCTTTAAAGTAGAAGATTTGTTATATAAAAAGAAAGTGTAAAGGCTTTTAGAGATTTTGATTATACTGTCTCTTTAGTTATATAATGTATGAGTGTAATGTTTGTGCAAATAATGACATAATATAATTTTAAAAAACTCTTTTACAGTGTCTAAATTACTGCAATTTATGCATTAAATACTTAATTTATAAATATGAAAGGGTGTTATACTTCTAACCTTTTACAGAATTAAGCGTATTGTTTTAAGATCCGAATTTAAAGAATATCAGTTTGAGAGAAACACTTCATCTATTAAGTTCTCTTAGAGCACAACTGAAATTCTGCTCACTGTAATGCTTATGTCTTTTTGATTCATAATGGTATTTGCCTAAATTTTTTTTTCTAAATTGTCCTAATTATCTAGCTTTAAAATCAAAAGGAAGGCATGCATAGGTTATATTACTTCATATTATGTTCAAATATCCTGGAATAGTATAGAATTAAAACAAAGTTATTTAAATTTCAATATATTAATTAATATTTTGTTTAGTATTAACCAAGTTTCATATCATTTGAATAAAAAGTACATTTTCAAAAAACTTGCAACAATCTTTCTTTTTTTGAAATAAAGGAATGAGCTAAAACTCCATTTTCATCTTCATCACCAGTTGGTCCTCTAAATGGATTTACTTTCATCAGTGGTTGGTCCAGAATATTTTTGCTACTTGTATGAAAATGTACACCCATATAAAACAAAATCATTGTTGTAAATTTTAAATCATTAATTGTTTTGTGTGAAAAAAGGAATGAGTTTAAACTCCATTTTCTTCATTCATGATCGGCCTTCTAAATATTCATTCTCATTATTATTATTTTTTATCTTTGCCGTAAAGTATGAGTTTATATGTATTTTTATACTGTTTTAAATTGGAAGATAGTTCATCCAGCTTTTTCTGAAAAATTCTAGAAAATCAGGATACATTTTATAGTTGACTTGTAGATTAGTAATAGAAGTAGGAGTAGACTTTAGGCAAAATGTTTGTAGATTGTAAACATAACATTCAGAATTAATGAAAATTACTTTATCCCAATTATTTATTAAGCTCAGACTATCATCTCAATCTAGATATATTCAAAATTCATTATCCAGAATTTCTAGATTTTTGAAATGTATGTATTTTTTTTAACCAAATATATCATTCAAAAATTATTTATGTTGGTGATGTTATAATAGAGAAATTATAAAATATCAGTGAGTATTGATCATTTAACAGTAAAACATGTTAACTCTTTATTGATAAATTGAACATTTGACTGGTCATAGTAAGTTTAGAGTAAAATAATATGCACACACTATAATATATTATCTGTTCTTATTGAAAAAAAATAGATACTTTTAACACATTCATCGCTATGGATGAATTAGATACAAATTCCATGAAAAGACAAAAGCAATTCTTCTCACCATCGGCATTTTTTATGCAAAAAATAAATTAAAAAAATTAAATAAAAAAAAAGGAAGGTTTTTTCTAGACATATATTAAAAATTTCAATTTATCTAAACTGGCACAAGAGACCAATCTTCTCATTCAGAAATCTGTAATCAGTAATACTTGAAAGACAAGAGCTCTTGTCTGTAGTGTAGAATGTGTTAAAGTATTTTAGTGCAGGAAAACTTTATTTAATCGATTTTTTTTCTTCTCTTTTTTAGAGGCATTTTAATTAATGCCTTGAATAGCTTAGCCAAATGCTTAATAATCTGCTTATCTTGCTGCTGGCAATCTTTTAACTTGTTAATGTATATACTTCAGTTTAACTTATAATATTTGAAACTTGGAAGTGGAAAGCCGTTTTTTTTTTTTTTTTTTATGCCAGTGACTTACTTTAAATATAGAATAATTGCATCCTCATTTTTTTTTCTTGGCAAGAGTGGAATTATACATTACTTTTATGCATTATTTTATATTTAAACAGATTATCGCAGCAAAATTCTAATTGCTTGTCATGATTTTTGATAACAGATCATTAATTATGGTGTTGAATTCTAGGCACGAAATTATATACGTTCATTACCTGCAATCACAAAGAAGAATTTTAAAGATGTCTTCAGTGGTGCTCATCCAGATGGTAAGTTACCATCTCTCTTTTTTTTTGTTTTTTTGAACAAGTCTTAAAGCTATGGATTCCAACCTTATTCTCACCTAATATTTTCATACTATGATGCATTTTTGTTTAACTTTGTCGTATGATAGATAAAATTTAATATGCATTTTGTCTAGTTAGGTGTAGAAAAAACTGGTGATGATGTATAAATTTTTATCTCAAGATCAAGTGAAATTACATTTTTTTAGAAGGTGTATTTTTGAGTAAGACCTTCAGAATTACATGAATTTATAGATAATCAACTAGGAAATAGATTTAGTATAAAATTTTAATACATATTTATTATTCTCATTATAGAATCATTTGTCAAATATAATCCATTTAGTTTATTGCATTTTTGAGCTATCATGTGGTTTGAGCTTTTCATATAAGTGGATGACTTGGCAAAGAGTTAGCCAATTGATGCAAATGATCTGAAATTTGGTTCTAATAATAATATCAAAGACCAAATTTCATCTGTGCAATCTAATCTATTGTATATTTGAATTATCATACTTTCATTCATTTTAATAGAAAGACAAGACTTCATTTTGATTAATTTTGTTCAGATAATGATGCACACAATGTGCATAGCATCATAAAAAAATACTTAAAATGTGTTTAAATTTTAAAACCGCTTTTAAACATCTTAAAAGTACCGATTAAAAAAAAGTGCTTAATGTTCTTTAGAAGTATGAAGAAAGCTATTTGTTTTGTCTACACAAACATTGAATATGATAATTCAAAACCATCATCATAAAAGCATGCTTATGGGATGTATCAAGAAAGAAAACCTATAGAAAGGAAGGATTCCTAGAAAGAATCCAGGGTGAATTAGATCCAGGGATTCCAACACACCTTAAGATCATGCTTAAAGAGCCTCCACCCTTTACTTTCTCTTTCTTCAACAATATACATTGGCATTTATTGAAATACTTTAGTTAATTAGAAGGGGCAGTGCAAAATGAGTACTATGCCTAATTTCTGCAACTCAAAAAACATTCAAACTTCAATTTTTAGTGTTTTAGATGTTGAAGAATTTATTCAAGTTATGCCTGGTAAGTGTAAAAATACACAGATTGATCCTATCAACAGAAAACAAGAACATAGCAGGATTAAAAAAAAAGTCCAAACTTTAATTTCCAGTGTTTTAGAAGTTGAAGAGTTTATTTAAGTTATACTAGTAAGTATAAAAAATATATACATATTAGTCCAGTCAACAGAAAATAAGAATACAGCTAGATGAATTTGGTGCACCAAAGAGATATTTCGAACGTGGGAGAATCTGTTCTGAAAAACATTTACAGTGAAGCCTCTTCAGTATATTATACAATCGATAATCATTCTCATTAATATGCCTTTTTGAACAATTCTTTGAGTGACCAATCAGAGGGATTTTACTGTGCTATATTGAATTGCAATTGAATTACATTAGTCAATCTCATAAAATGTATTACAATGAATTTTAACTTGAAGCCTAAAGTTTTCAGTCATAATGATCTCTTTCGTGGTTTTTTTTTTTTTTAATGGCACCATCCATTTAAAAATTATTATTTGTATTCCCAATCTCGCCAAATTTTAGTGTTTATTAAGGGAGGGGAGGGGGATAGTAGATATGGTACTTAAAATTTGTAAAGAAATAATTTTTTTTCAAACTTTTACTTTTAGAGTTTAAATTCTATTATTTTATGTGTTTTCACCATAACATCAAAGCATATTATCACACATGTTTTTTTTATATTGTTTTAAAGGTTAGAAAAGTAGTTCTTTTCAATTAATCAATTTTGTAATGAATGAATTTTTTTTCTCTTTAGTTTTAATAATTTTTTTTAAAAATCAGTTCGGGACATTATTTATAATCTATGAATTTTATAAGTTTTTGTAATAATGAAATTCAAAACAATATAATTGCTTCTTCAAATGGTTGAGCCATGTTATTTTACTGCTGCTAATGCTGTGGTAAAAGGGGAAAAAATGCTTTAATTAAAAAAAAATTTTAAAGCTGTTCATTGAGTAAAAATTTTCATTTGAAGAATGAGTTACATTATCCCATATTGAATTAGCTTTATAAAGCTGCAAATAAAATTGCTAAATATAGCGAGTTAGTTCAGGAGGAAATTTACACTTTCCATCCTAGCATGTCGAATCTTATCTGTTGTTGCATATATAAAAATAAAATACAAAATTTTTGGTTTTGCCATGCTTCTACATCACAGTCAATATTTTCAGAAATGATATATCCATTAAAATAAACTTTTTTAGAACTGCTTTTTAGAACTGTTGATAAAGATCACAGATCTTCATTGTTAATCTTATAAAAGTTGATTTAATTTTTTACTATTTTTTCATTTTTATGATCATTTTTAGTTTTTTGTCAACATCAAAAAGGCAATTTGTTTTACAATAGAAAGCGTAACAAAGGCATGCAAATGCAAAAATAAAAATAAAAATTAAAAAAATACACATTTAAAATTTTTGAAAAAAAATTCCAATAAAAACTAAGGATTATTATAAAACAGAAAACATCCTATATTTAGAAATTATGCAGGTTTATGTTTGCATACATGCACAAAGGTGATTAATTTTTTTGACTAAAGTACTTAAAAGTACAAATTTTTGCAGCAAGCTTTCACTATGCACTCTGGTATAGTTTTGGTAATAAAACTTCCTGCCATGTCAATAACAAAAGAAAATAAATATAAATTGCATGTTAGGAAACAATATTGATTCACTAATGCATATGACATTTTTTTATTTATTGTTTCATTATTATTAGAACTTACCAGAAATTCTGGATTTTTTAAAAAAATTCCTTGTATTCTTGCAGCTATTGATCTCTTAGAGCGAATGCTTGAGCTAGATGCAGATAAAAGACCCACTGCCACTGAAGCACTTGCACATCCTTATTTGGCTCAATATGCTGATCCTTCAGATGAGCCAATAGCTGAACCATATGATGAGTCTTTTGAAGATAAAGAATTATCTGTAGAGGAATGGAGACGTAAGTATTTGACTTTTAATCTTTATATTTTGCTTTTGTTTAATATCTGAGTCAATATCATTAATGTCTTTCATAAAATGCCAATGATTGTTGATCACATCCTTCCTTGCCGTATAGTAATTACAAAGCTTTTTTTAGGGAAAGTATTTGAGGTGTTGAATTATCAGATGCATCTGGCCCAACAAGAAATCATGAAAGCTTTAATGTCGAAAGGAAAAAAGAACTGAGATGCAGTAGGGGGAATGAGATAGAATTTCTACAGCAAAATTTAAAGCATTGATTTTTTCTAGTTTTTTTTCTATGTATTCAAAATTAATTAGTTGCCTTTTTTTGCACCTTATACTACACTGATTAGCAGTCTTGCAATTTCTTCTTTGACATCCATCAGATTTCTTTCATATCTGAACTTTTACTTACTTTTAGTCTTTTTAATCACTTTTATTGATTCCGATCATAATACTTTGCTGAGAACACAGCCCTTTTCAAGATTTCTGCTTCATTTTAACTTTTTAAAAAGATTCTTACAAACCATAGAAATAGTTTTGATCTCTCGGAAGGAAGAAATGGGGAGTGTAAAACATTTGTAGACATTTAATATAAGTGTAATTACTATTTCTGTGCTAGCTTTAATTCCATTTCTTATTCTAATTGATAATGATTTAAATTTCATGTAATATTTGAATTTTTAAAGCTGAAAATAGTATGTTTTAAAACGTAATACTATAGAAAAAAAATCCGTAATTTGGCCTTTAAGACATGGCATATCTATCAAAGTTTGTTTTAGCTCATTTATTTAAATAAGAGCAGCCCTATTCAATTTTAAATAAATGTTTATAAAAACTTCAGTAATAAATATAGGCCTCTATGATATATATATTTCCATTAAAATAATTATCATATCTTTAATAATGTATATAATCCTTGTTCTGTCTGAATAAAAATGTTATTCCTTAATTAGGTAATTTTTGAAGAAATTAATTTGAACTAATTCTGTTAATGCTTACAGTAACTGAAAATATATTTAAAAAGCCAAAATATGGTATTAATTACATTTATTATTTTTTTTCTTATCATCAAGCTTTTTTATGCAAGTCCTAAGATTCAACCAAACTACCTAAGATTTTATATTCTTCTTGCATGAATGACTCAGAATAAACCTTTCATTCTGTTCTTCTTTTTCAAAACAGTTAATTAATTTATTAAAAAAAAGTTTGTATATATTTGCCATGAGCAAATACTTTGTATCATAAAATTTTATAAATTATTATGTTTGTAAGCTAATATTTAATGACTTTTTACTGTTTTATAAATCATATGCAGTAATCCAAATTCTTACTCATAAAACATTTTTTAGTATATTTATCAATTTTTTTATATGAATTGTTGGCTAAGTGTGATAATTTGGTTGTGTAATTGTATATATTGATCATAAGCAAGTGCTTGAAAATTTATTTAAACTTTTTTTTTTTTTGTCATAGATCAGAATATTTCATAAAATAAGATCCAGCATTTTAAAAATCAATTCTTGAATTAATTTTTTATAACACTTGTATTCTCATCGTTTAATATTGAAATAAGAATTTTCTATCTAAGGCAGGATGTTCTGTGTAATGCACAACATGAACTTTATGGTCATATTTAAAATAGAATAATAAACATTAGTTTACAATGAAGAATTTCATATTATTCATATATGAGGACAAGGGGAAAAAAATATTAAGAATATATTTATTATTTATAAAATGCATTATGTAGAATTCATTCCAATATGAATTTTTTAGAAGTATCCTTCTACATGTTGTATATATTTGATGCAATAATTTTGAAACTGTTCTCTGATCATATTTAGAACAATTCCTACTTTTTTTAAGACAGTCCCTAATTAATAAAATCTATTACCCACAGTTTCAATTTCTGAAGGGGAGGGGATTTAAGAGAGTTTCAACTTGGCTTTACAAAAGGTGTATTATATATTCAGGGTTTTATCATTCCTATTACTATTCAACAAGAATGAGAACTTCAGCATGTGCACTATTAATATTAGTTCAATAGATCAACAATGACTATTGTTATTTACTGTTTCTGTATTGCCAAGTAAATGTGTAGAATTTTTAAAAAAAATTGTAAATCTGACAAAAATTGAATGTTGCATCAAAATGTATTTTAGCACCATATTTCAACCGCATCTAATTATAAATATGTTTTCAATCTTTCTTTTTTGGCTTGTTTTATATATAGTGAAATCGATCTCATAGCCCATTTTTTCTTTGAATAGCATTTTATTATTCATTTTTTGTTTGTAACTTAAAATTAAACACTTGTGTTATTTTTTATTTATAACAAATTATGATTCATGATGAACAGGTTAATGGATGACTGATGATAGTATTGGCTAAAACATAGGTGAATTATTATTCATACTTTTGAGAATTTTTTTACACTTCATATTGTTTTATTTATAAAAAAAATAAGAAAAGATTAGTTAAATGAAATAATTTTTTAGCCACATTTTTTTTGTTGACTCTTTAAACACTTTATATAAGATCTGTTAATTAGTGGTTTGAATTTTTACCTGGCTTTTTACGATGTATTTATCAAACCATTTTTTTAATCTTCCATCAGCAAATTCAGTGTTATGTTAGTTTTTGTCATATGTACTGCTTAATACACTTAAGTGATTCATTATTGAAATTGCAAGTGTTTAGGAAAATGTGAGAATTTTGTGTATTGTAGCTTTTAACTAGCTCTTTGGAGATTTTCTGTTTTCAAGTATTTTATACTTTTCTTTTCCTTTTAAGTTTTGAAATAACATCTTTTATTCAATAATTCTGTATCTGAACAATATCCAGTTTTAGTAAAAAGCAAAGAATTCTTCCACCCTTATCTCTTACTTAATCTTTCTATTTTCAATAAACTGGAAAATATACCATCTCACATCTTTTATTTTCCAAAATTTTTTATTGCATGTAACTTTTGCTATATCAGTTTCATTCCATCTACATTTTATGAATTTTTAGGCAATTTTGCACTTTATTTTATTCTGATTAAGAAACTATTTCTTTTAAAATTTAATTTAACATTTAATTTGCTAAAATTATGCACAGTATTTTTAGTTCATATTGTATGTTTTTCATTATGTTTTGTTTTTCAAAAGCAGATGTGTTTAATAATATACATAGAAAATAGATTTTTTTTTTCTTCTTATTCATGGAATATATATTGTAGAAATTTAAAACTTGTAATTTATTATTCCTCATGTCAACAAGCATTTTTTACTCTCATTTTTGCATTTAAAATTAAAAAAAATGTAATTGAGCTTGGAACAGTTACATTTTAGTTACTAAAAATTTGCAAACTAGCAAGGATTTTGGAAAATAATTTGAATTGTTTATTACTCAAATTGACATGAACATTATTTTTATTTGCATTATGTATGAAAAAGAGAAAGTCAAATTATAGATATTATATAGATTTTCAAATTATAGATATTATTTGTAGTATTTACAAATTAAAATGTTATTTGCAAGTACTATACACTAATCAATTTAATTAATCAATTAATAATCAATATAATTATCTCAATTTTAATAAAAGTAACATAAAAGCTGCTTAAGGGAATATTAAGAGCATTTAAGTTAGATTTGAATGGGATCATAAATATGAGTAAGAGTTATTTTAAATGTGAATGAAATTTTACTGGTTTAATTTACAATTCATTATACAAAATTTTATTAATGAAAGAAAAACAATAAGGAAAAAAAAAAAAAACTCATATAAGTATTAGGAGAAAGGGAGGCATCATCTGGTGCTTCAATTTGAATCTGACATTGATTTTGTGGATCAAAGGACCAGGTTAAGCCACTCAAGCTAATGCCACATTTAAGTTACATTTAAATTTTAAAGTTTGCTTAAATTTTTTTGACAGGAGATTTATCATGTTTTGGATGGCAATTTGTATTTTATCAGGGGGTTATTAGCAGATTAAGATTATTTTTAAGCTAGTAAATATGGAAAACTTGATTTTATTAATAACTCGCTAAGAGATCAACCATCATCCATATATACCATCAACCATATACATATATATATATATATATATATATATATATATATATATATATAGCAAATTAGATCAGTTTAAATGAAAATCAGATAAACTGAAAAACAAAAGCATCCAGTGAAATTCCAAAACTTCTTGCAGAGCATTATTTTTAAACATACAGAAAGAACATTTTAAAATGTTTGCAAAAATTAAATTATATTTTTTTTATCCATCTGAAAATAATATTTTTAATTCATGAATTGTAAAATTTATCTTATTTCTTATATTATTCTTAAGTACAGTATTTTTAAATAACATTTTATCTACATGTAAAATACTTGCAAATAATATTTTATTTATAAGTTAGATTATCTGAAATAATGACATTTAATACAAAAAAGTTTGGATGTCTGTTGTGAGCCTGTTTTTTATGGAACAATTCTATAAGATTTTGAGTAATGTCCAGGTAATTTTGCAGCAATTAAAAAAAATTAAGACTGAATATAATTTTTTTAGAAGACATGGATTTCCTGAAATTTGGCTGGCATCTTGAGTAATGAGCATCTTGAGTGTTATGCCTATTTATATTTAATAGAAAATGAATTAACAGTATTATCATTTTTTTTTAAAGCTGTGATATTTTTATACTAAATTACAATTTCAGATGGCTGTTTTGTGGTCATTAAAAATGTGATATTTTTAGCTTTAATTAAAATTATGAATTGCTTATTTGTACTTGATAATTACATGATTTCATTGGATTCCTGATGAATGTAGTCATTTTTAAATAAGTGTGAGTTTTATATACACCCACCTCTTAGTGGTATCTTTAAATTTTGTTGGATGTTTAGATATTTTTTTTTGTATGGCATTTCAAATAAAAAGCAGAATTTCTGAATTGTGTATATTATTATTTTTTGGGAGCTCATTTTCCCTCTTGTAAAAAAACGATCTGCAGTATGTATATTTAGATTATCCATTTTTGTTGATTTGAAATTGAAGAAATATTAAACTTGAAAAATTAGACTTATTTTTACTTTTTTTTTTTTTACTATAATGGAATTTTGAAGAGATATTTTTTAATTTCAGATTTCATTCATAAAGCTCTGAATTAATAAAAACATTTCAGTTCCATTTATGGAATTTGTTTTTGTAAAAACAAAACCCCCCAGATTCTGAAAAAAAAATCAGGGGGGGGGGAATTCCAATTTTTTTTTTTACACTCGCAGAATGCTGCCAGTACCATCAAATAATATAATAGAATGCTTGTTAAAGTATTTAAGGAGTGCTTCAATGTTTCATTTTAATATAAAATAAACTGTTTTGTAAGTCAAATATTTACAAGCTGCACATATTAGATAAAAATAGTATCAAAAATAATAATAAAAAAATAATAATTTTTTTAAAGCATTATTGTTAGAAAAAAATTCTTGGTGTTTTTAAATGCTTAAATAATTGTAGTTGACAATTTTATTTGTTTAGCATGACTTAATTGCTATAATTATCCTTAATATTTACAATTAAATAATATGCATAGAGTTTTGAAATAAATAATTTAATGTAAAATTAGTGGATAAATTGTCTATGCTATTTAAATGTTAATTTCTTTTAAAAAAAAATCAGTAATTTAGGACCATTATCTCAGATTTTTTTTATCATCAAGCATGTGTAAATGAATGAAATATAATAATAGGAAATGTTGAAAAACAGAATGGTAATCGATAAATTTAAATTGCTTCTGATCTATTACAAATAATAATAATAATAATAAAAAAATGAGATTTAAAAATTATATTTGCAACTTTTTACCTTGATTTTAAATATATTAAAACAGATTCATGGCAGTTTGCTTCTTATTTTTGTTTATTGGTTTTTTTTAATGAAATTTTCAGTTATTATTAATAGAAAATTCTTAATAATTGCTTTACTTTTTGACTACACACTTCAAAAGTTTTGAAGTAAAATCTACATTTTTTTTGCCTCACTTTTTAGTTTTACAATATTAGTAATGCACCTTAAATTTTTATACTTTTAACATAGCAAACTTCGGAAAGGAAATTATTACCATTTCAGTAAAGTGTATTTTCTTTGTCATTTTAATGTTTTATTTCCAATATTTTAAAGTATGAATGCACTTAATTTAGATTTCTGTAAAAGAAAAAGGTCATAAAACTTAAGAATTGTTAGTAAGATTTAATCCTTCTTTGAGTACAGAAAAATCAAAAGGAAAATTCTGTTGCTATTGTCAGAAATAGGGATTTGATGAGTTATTAGAAAAGAAATTATAGAATTTATGGAAATGAGTTTTAAATTAGTGCATTAACAACTAAATTATGAGTAAGCAGAATCTGTATTTTAAGATGAAAATTTTAGCTAAGGAACTGGAAATTGTTTCCCTTCCTTTATTTTTTCAAATCATTGAAAGAAATGTAATAAATTATTCATTTGACTTTGGAATCACCTATTCTGTGATTCTCATATCAGCAGCAAACCCTTCTTATGAATGTCATGGTTCAATAGGATGTGTGAGAAATACTATCTACATGTTAATGTGAGAACCTAAAAATAAGTATTGTGAAGGAAAGAAAGTCAATTATTACAGAATCTGTATTACCTGTAGATAAGGATTAATAGAAGAAAAATTGTGTACACATAACAGCAGCAATTTTTATTTTTATCATTTCTTCCTTTAAAGAAACTTCAGAGAAATAACAAAGATTTGCACCATGTTGCATTGTTTGATTTACTAATGTCCATTTAGCTACATATATAGAATTTAATGTATTATAATGCTCTTTAAATCTGTCGAAATTCTCTGATCTAATGGTTAGTTATTTATCAGCTTTATTTTTAATGTTACTTCAGATTCATCTTCTTATTATACATTGCATTTAATTATTTAGTGAAAATAAGCCTCAGGGAGAAAAAAAAAAAAGGTTAATTCCACAATGTGCCGAGGTGAATTCTAATTTTGTGTTTTTCAATACAAAATAAATAAAAAATAAATAAAAATATTTAAGGTGTCATTCCTGCTACTAAAGAATTTTTAATTCCTTATCATAAGTATTTTTTTACTATGATGCTTTTATATTATAATATAGGAAATATCTTAATTAGTTTAATTTTGTCCTTTTTATGATATTATAGTATATATTCTTATAATAATACATATTCCTAATACTGAAAGAGATAAGAGATTGTATCCAAATAATTTAAAATTGAAATATTTGAATTTTGGATTATTTTGTAAAATCATATTTTTGTTTCCTCCTGGGAAAAAATTTATGCGGACCAATTCAAATTTTTTTTTCTTCTATATCTAGGCGTTTTCTTTCAACTGGATTTGCTAGGTTGGCATATTTAAAGGAAATATTCGATCATTTATACCCATTTTTTTCCATTTGTTTAAAATATTTCATAATATGGAATATAAAAAATATTGACTTGGAATTATTTATAAATATGTGTAAGGTATCTTAAAATTATGATCTTTTTCTAGAATTCTGATTACAATATAATTCATTTTTTAATAGTCTGGAGACTATGAATCAAAATGAATATTAATATCATATCTGATGCAAAAAGTTTAAAGAAACTATTAAAGAAACTATAAATATTTATATAAACCTATTTTTGATATTTTTCCTTGAGTATTCATAAATACTAAATTATTAATGTATAAAAACAATATATACATATATAAATCCATTTATATATTAATATAATAAATATATATAAATCCATTTATATACTAATATAAATGGATTAAAAAATTATAATTATGGAATATATTACTATAAAATTAATTACTGATCTCTTAATCTGTTTAAAAGTCTTAAAATAGTAGCTAGTGTAGTTTTATGCCAAAAATCTTTTGCAGCATCCCAACCTCCTGCTTATTATTATAGTGCTAATTGACATCATTTTAAAGAACAATTATTTTAATGTTGTTTGTATCTTTCTCCTGTTGCCTTGTAAAAAAAAATCTTATTTTCATCATTCACTTACCTAATATGAGATTGTTTTAAAGTAAATAATTCTTATAAATAAATTTATTGCAATTGATTAATGTTGAAATTCAATTTTATGAGAAAAAAATTAATATTTACAAGAGTTCTTTCAGTTATTATGCATCAGATTTTACATTGTTATTAAAAAGATTTTATGAACTCAAATTCTATTAAATGCAATTGATTTAAAAAGAAAAAAATGCTTTGGATGTTCTTTTCTTTTTAAGGCTTTGTTTCATTTGAATGTGCAATGATTTTCAACTGGTGATTCTTACAATTTAAAATATATTGTTTTGATTTTTGCCATTCCCACTATTTCTATCATGTTTCTCAAAATTATTATTATTATTATGTCATCCAAATCATTCTTTGCACATTTTATTTTATATATTGCATCTTTAAAGTACTCCTGGGTTCAATAATTTGTATACATTATTCATATAAAATCTGTAAAAGAAAAGGGCAGAATCAATTTTATGCACCCAATATTCATTCATAATGTTCCTTTTTAAGTAAATGTTGCAGGAATGATTACATTCTTTACTTTTATTCTTAAGATACTTAGATTTCATAACCTTTTAATGACTATACACCATTTAGTGAGGGGAAATATTCTTTTATTCAAAAACAACAAGTCTAGATACTTTAATTAAATCTGCATTACTTCATACTGTGTTTTTTTAAATTAAAAATATAGTTTTAAGATGATTTAAGATCACAAAATTTCAATTGACTTTTGTAGATAAAACTTATAATGATTAATCACTAATTAATTTAGAAACTGCAAATTCAGAAAAGTTCAATAAAAATATGGCTGAAAATTGACTAGAATTTAAATTAAAAAGATAATCTTGAACTGTAGAAATAATTTATGTTTGGAATTATTAAATTTATAGTCTTGATCCACTTTATGTACTAAATATTTAAATTAAAAGGATTTTCAAATATAAAGTGAAATTCTATTACGCTTTGAATGTGTCTTATTATATAATATCATTTAAAATGCTTAGATAAAATTTTACTAAAACATACAGTTAAAAATAAATCAGAATATTTTTCGAAACTTTCAAAGTTGTTTTCTTTCAAAATGTTAAGAACATATTATGAATAATTAATCTTTCTATTATTTTTTTAAAGATAAAAAGTAAATTTGCTATGCTATTTCCAAAAATAAACTTAATAAGAATGTTCTAAACCTTGATTGTGGAATTACCCTTGACTGAGATTTTGCTTTTTTTCTTCTTTTTTTTCATGTTTCTTTAGGATTAGTTTATGAAGAGCTCCAGACTTTCAAACCGCCCGAATTAGAATAAAGATGACAGTTGAGCTGATCCCATTTCATTTGTTTCATCTCTTTATCCTCAAAGTGTTGTGCCTTTGACTGCAGGGGTGGTTGAGAACCCCAGAATATGCCTGTGTGACTTGTCTGCTTTGCAAGAACAGCATTATTAATTTTGAAGCGATGCTTTTTATGCAAAGTGATTCCAAATTTGTGCTCTCTTGGTTAATTTTTTCCCCCTTATTAGTGTAGGGTTTGTATTTAAATTAAAACTGGAATCGATGATCTGTTAAATTTGGAAATTAATAGTGTAAATATAGTTACTAAAGCATCGTTTTGGTATGTTTTGAATGACATGTTGATAAGTGTTCCTGTATCATTTGTAAATAAGATTTAGTTAAATATGCAATGATTTTCTTAATTCAATGTTTGGGGGTTTTATAATTGTGCTGTCCTTTTCTTGTGGTTGTCTTTTTATAGAAATGATTGATTATAGTAATATATGAAAGGTTGCTAGACAAAGAGTTAGCATATTTTGTATTAAATGTTTTGATGTTGGTATTAAAGTGAAAAATGTTATGGAAATTTGCTTTTATAATCATGAAACGAAAACATACTATTGAGAAAAAAGGATTCATATACTGATTTCCTACATTTAATCTTTTTGGATAAAATCTGGAACAGTGTCAAACCTGAATGGCAAAAATGTAGAACATTTTATTCTCCTGGCTGCAGAATTTCATTTACTTTCTCTTAAATAAATTTGTTTTCAGTATTTCCAATTGAACTTGATAAAAGGAAAGCCTAACATTAAAGTATTATTTAAAAATATTTTTCAGAATTCTGATTTTAATTTGATATGTAAATGACTAAATGTTTAGTTTAGTATAGAATTACAGTTAGAATTTGCTGTATTAGCTGTGACACTTTGGCAGAAAGTTTTAACTTTACTTGATATTTATAGAGGCAGTATATAGGCAATTCTGAAAATGAATGGTAATGGATTTGAGAAGGTTTGATTAAAATAAAAAGTTTGTTTTATGAAAACTCATGATTATTATTTAAAGCTATGCATGTTCTATTAATTATATATATTATCTTAAATGTAGTCTTTTTAACATCAGCAAACAGATAAAATTTTTTAGTTTGATTTATAGTATTTATAATAGTATTTGTGAGTTTGTTTCTCTAGAAGCCAGATTTTAAAATTCTGCTTAATGAATATTAATATAGCATTTTAATTTTAATAAAATAAAGATTTATTTTAATGATTATATGTATATTGTAATGTAAATTTGTTATTTATAATGCATATTAGTCTTTCATTGTGTTGATTTTACTTATTTCATCTTCAGGTTTTTTTAAAATTGAAATTCATATTGCAAATTTATTTTGATATGTAAAAAGAATGACTGATCATACTAAAAGTAAAAATAAAATACTAGTCCAACAAATATGTAATAAAATGCTTTCATTAATCAGCAACGATGTTACATAGAATTTTTGTTTGATTTTAAGATATATTGGATCTTTTTTTTGTTAAGTTTATTATTACTATTCTATTTTCTTCAATTTTATTTCTGTTAACATAATTTTTTTTTCAATTTACATTTAGTAATTTTGTATTGTTCTGAAATTATTACAATCATTAACATTTAAGTTTCACTTCGTATAACATTCTGTAAGTCTAAGGAAAATAAACTTCACTATATTTTTATGTGAATCTTTCAGAGATATTCCCTAGTTAAATTTTAAAGCTTGGATCTTATAACTATATCAATCTGATTTGCAGTATTTGTCATGACCAGTAAGCATCTATTTTGTATGAAAAAATAAAATATCTTTCATTTTGTGACTTCTTCTTCTTCTTGTGTAATGCAAGTAATTTTAAGAATTGTCATAATTCTGAAAATTTTATTTTAAATGAATGGTTAGTTGAGAAAATAGGGGATCTTTTGTTTAATGCAGCTGGGAGATTTATCCTCATAAAAATTGATTCACCAAAATTAGTTCTTTTAGTATGCTTCTGAAGACAACAGAATGGAAAAAATATACTGTAAAAGTAATTTTTATTTTCTGTTTGCATTGTATTGAGATATTAGCTGATCGAATCCTTCTTCATGAATTCATTTAAATAACTTTCTTTTTCTTCATTGTGTATTGTTAGAACTTAATAAATAATAATTTTTGCTTAAAAATTATTACTAAAATATTTACCATGATTTGTTTACTGTTGAATGACATGACAAACATGAATAATTTTCTTGAAGTTATACATTAACTGATAAATTATTTGTACAACCATGAATATGTTGCTTCATTATAGAAGCTTCTATATGTCTGTTATTTAGTAATAATGTAACTAAACCAAAGTAACTAGTGAATAATGACTATTTATGCTTATAAATTTTAATGCATTTTTTAATATGAATCGGATGTATGAATATCTAGTGAAATTTTATGGAATACTATTTTGAGATATTTGGAAAATTGTTGATATTTGTGTAGATTTATCAGAAATTTGTTGCTTTAATCATTTTCTGATTAAGAAATGTATGTTAAAAGTATATGGGTGTTTATTGTTAAATATAAAACATTTAACTTATTTGATTATACTGATATTATAAAATAATAACTGTATTTGTTATTTTTTAAATCACTGATCTCGTTAAATTTTTCTTGTCATTTATTTTTTTTCGATAAATTTTAGTGTTAGGTTGAAAATTAAAAAGTATTAAGAGAAATTTTAATTTTTTAAATACATTTTAATTATTGTGTTTAGTATGAAATAAAAATTATTTGATATTCTTCCATTTCCATATGTTTAAAGTTTTAAAGGAAACAATTGGAACTTTGAAATTCTAGATAAAAAAGGAGTTTTATGTTTGCTTGAATAAAGAACTATTAGAAAAATAAATGCAAGATTTTACAGTGTAAAATGAAAATACCATATATGCCATAAAATAAAGACATATATGACATTTTTCTAAATCATGAATGGCTTTCATTTTTTTAAAACATGAACTATTTTGTGTATTTTCTTTTTTTTTAAAAGTTAAACATATAGGTGCATGTATTTCAGTAATTAAAAAAATTAATTTAAAATCTTTAATTATAAAGGATACAGATAGTTAATCATGTCATAGATTTTTTTTGCTGAATTTTTTTGTATTTAATTTGCTTATTTTTTAATTAATGTGATGTGGTGTGAATAATGTGTCCACTGACCAATCTGTGTTGGAAAATGTTATTATTACCCTGGCCATGTCAAGAGTTTTCTGTTGTATTCATCATGTAGCTTCTCATATGATTCATTATTTAGTCATTATATGTTTTTGTGTGTGGTTTGCTTTTTAAGTAGTGGAATTTATTTTTTACTAACTAATTTATCCCTTGGGAGAATATTTTATATAAGTTTTAACAAAGTAGTTTGTTTTTTATGAAATCTTTTTTTATCAGCTTTAATATGATTGGTTGTAATCAGTGTTTATATTTTTAAAAAAAGAGAGAATTAATCTGCTTATGTAGTTGATTGAGATATGTATTCATAATTATTTTGTATCCTGCTCTATCAGCACTATGATTTAAAACTTTGAAATTTGTTTCTTTCCAATTCATTTGAATTAGTGTTGTGTTTGTTATGTCTGTAAGCTGCTTCATTGACATTGGTTGTAAAATCTCTTGTGCCAAATGTTATATTTCTGTCTATTCTGTGTTTTATAAGATGCAAATATTTTGCTTTCTATTTTTCTTTGATTATGCTCTGAAATGACAAGTTCTTTTTCCCCCCTCCTGCCCGAGTTGCTCAAAAAGTACAAACAATAAAAGCAATGTACTTTATGTCAGTACAAATACTCTTAATTTTTTTGTCTTTTTTTAATGGAATATATGTTTTGTGAGTATTCAAGTACATTTGATGGCCTTATGAGAAAGCATGCAAATATAACATTATATGATTTTCCTTCTCTGTGTCTTGTAGTCAGAGTAAAAATGTTTCTTATTCTCATAATGGGTTTTTCTGATTTTTAAAAGAAATTATAGTTCATTAAATTTTTTTAGAATAATATAAAAGCGTGTTGCTTAGTTTGTAAGAAAGTTTTCAAAATGAGAAATTAAAGAATCACAGATACAGCGTAAATATTTCAGTGATATCGTGTTTAGTTAAAATAATGAAAGATGTAAATTAAGAAGGTGTTTGAAACTTGAACGTTTTTTCCTGCACTTCCATTTTGTAATGGTTAATTAATATTTTACTATGAGTTAATATTTGCCAGTCAGTATTTGGGAATCAATGTCTTTTCTTTAGATTGCTATTATAATATTGTTTTACATGGCCACCGGATATTTACTTATTATAAATTGAAGTTTGCTGATTTGCTCTTTAGATTTTTCCTCTATGTAAAATTGTAAAATTTAAAAGCTAAGTTATTTAAATAAAACTTGAAACTCTGGTTATTATTTATCATGCTGAACTGAAGGTAGGACCATGGAACTTGGTTTGGATGTCCCAACTTTGGAATAAGATGTTTTATAGTTGTTCAAGGTCAGATGTCCACCTGATGAGATACAGAAATCTGAAAAGCAGAGCGTAACTAATATTCAAAATTAGTGGTATTTCTCAAAATCTTTGCATTGTTTCAAAGT
>JAPMOR010086441.1:0-20080 GCA_026543865.1 Argiope aurantia
CCAAGGCAATTAAATTGCTGAATTAATAATAATCCAGGGATTCCACTATTTTGAAAGCTTAATTAACCATAATTCCTTCCTTTCTTCTCCATTTTTGATACTTTTTGATGATTCATGTTACTTTGCATGCACATGCTTGGATTTTGTTAAAATGCTTTCTTAAGGTGGTCATTTAATCCATTTTAAGGTAGTAACTTCATCTATCTGTAATTATATGTCAAAAAATAAGTTCTTATTTTTACAAATTTATCAGCTCATTTCAAATATCTACTCTTCAGAATCGTTGCATGTTTTTTAAAAATTTATATAATGATTTTTATGTATGTAATGTGTCTTTACAAATTTTAATTAATTTCATTTATTTTTATATTTTTAGAACTGGTACTTTTTATATGGAGATCACCAATACATTGTATACCTTACTATACCTCAGCTAGCCTTTACTGTATTCAGTTTTGGTTTGGCTCTTGGAGTTGTACTGGCCGTTGGTGGATTATTTTATGTTCAAGTATGTAAATATTTATACATTTATATATTACGTAAATCACTAACATCTTTAACTACATTTTTTTATTACTTGTAAAAATTACGTTATATTGGGATTCTCATTTTATTAATTTATTTTTTATTCAGTTATTAAACCATACTATATGGCATCTGAGTCATAATAGGTTTTTTTATGAACATAAACAAAACAAAAAAGTGCCATAAAGTTACAAAACTGGTTGCTGAAGGTACTACTATGTGTAAAATTTAAATTAATTTGAAACTACAAAAAGAAAAAAAGAATTGACTCTTCTGGATATTTTTTAAAAGATCAAATATTAAAATAGTAACTGACAATAATGAACTTTACAATTATGTTAAATTGTCAGACTATCGAAATTAAAAGTTTATTCTGTAAAAACTGATAATTATCACTTGAATTATACTTCCTTCCAGTAGTTTATTTGTACACATCATTAACTATATAAAAGAAGATAATATAGTTATATTTGACTGGTTCATCTCATAAACACGTGGCTGTAGATGCTTATACAGATATGATATAGATTATGATATATTATAATCCATATTATGATATAGATTAAATTAGCTAAGTAATGTGTAAATTAAAAGGAAAATGCAATAAAGATTTTTTTTAAGACAGAGTGCATAATAAATAGCTAGTAAATAATTTTTTTTTTAAGAATGTGCAATCATATACAGGAAAGATCAAAAGATTTGTTTTGAAAAGTTTTATAATGTCATATTTCATTATATTGTGTCTTAAATTTTCTAAAAACTTTGGATTTGATTCACAGAACTCAACAGCTGGTTTTACCAATTTCTTAATAATTAAAATGATGCACTTTAATTGGTTGATTTTTTTTTGATAAATGTCTTATTGTTATCTGTTATTATATATTTTATCTTTTATTCTTATTTTATTCTGCTAAATCAAAAAGAATGTGATGTACAAACTTTTTGATGTTTTCTAGTATGATTTATCATCAATACATTTGCAAATATATATTTTTTTAATTTATTGAATACAAATTTATTTCTGATTAAATCATTTCTCAGCTAAAGATGAAAATGTAAATATTGTTAATAAAGTTTAATTTTCCATTTTTTTTAGTAAAATCTTTTGTGTAAAAGGTTTATACAATTTTTTTCCTCATCACTCATAAGTTTCAAGGTACAACTTTGATGGTAGTTATAACTCTCGTCACTACCATAAACTTGCTTTGTAATTTTCTTTTATTTATTTAAAAATAAATTTTCAAAAATGTTTTAAATAAAAGTTATGTAGCAAGATATATTATTAGTTGAAGAAATAAAAAAAATTTGTGTGCTAATGAACTATGCACACAATTAAAAACTTAAAATTTACATATTTCTTAGTGAACAGGTCTTTGCATGACTTCTTAGTCTTCTAGATAAGTATGTATAATTCCAAACAGAAGTATAATAATGTACAAATTTTGAACAATTATATTTTCAGACTAAGGTATTAATTCATCCTTTTTAATATCAAACAAAAAATCAAGATTTTTTTAAAAAAAATTTGAATTCTTTAAACCTTTTTATTATTATTTGCTAATTAATTCATCCTTTTTAATATCAAACATAAAAAATCAAGTTTTTTTTTTTAATTTGAATTATTTAAACCTTCTTATTATTATTTGTTACAATTTTTATTCTGCCTACCTTTTTAATTAGGGATTTGATTTTGCAGATGAAACAAATTATAAGAAATGAAACAAGCATTGAAAATTGGATTGTAATAAAGGTAAGTGATTTGAAAATTTTTATGAGTTGTCATGTGAAGGTTTAGTATTCTCCATTGTACTTTTAAAAAACTAGTTTAAGTAAATAGTTACTTCTTGTTTGTTGTTATCTGTATATTGATCCAAATATTTTTTATGTTTGAAGAATTACTGTGTTTATGCCTTTAAAAAGAGGGGAAAATTGTAACAATTGAAAATTGTTTACTAAATTCAAAAGTATTGCAATAGAATATTGTCTGAAAAATAATTGATTATCTGCTGATGAAAACAATAGATATGTTGTAATATTATTATTGGTGCTTAAAATTTTTATCATGTATGCAGTATATATCGACCATTTTTCTAATTTTTATTTTTTATTACTATAAACTAAATTGAATATAACAAATCTTTTCATCTGTGTAGAATTCAATAGGGTGTATATAACAGTCATAATAATATGATTTAATTGAAGTTTTTTTATAAATGAAATGTAATACTGCAAATCATGAAATTTATTTACATTATAATTATTTTTTCTCATGTTTTTATGTTTCTAGGCTACAAGTCGACCACGAGTAGAAGGTGATATTTTTATTTATCCTTATAACTTAGGATGGTGGAAAAATATCAAACAAGTATTTTGGGAACCACAAGGAAATGGCTTAACTGATTGGCCAGTTGTTCTATGTTGTCATCCTTACACACTCACTGTAAGCTATACTGCTTTTATTTCAACATTTAATATTTTTAAAATCACTAAAAGTAGGATTTTTTATAGCCATATATGTTGTTTGCATCATTTGTGTACAAATTTATAACATCTACTAATTCAAAATTATATTATTCAAAATACTTGCATCCTTCAGAAAGAATATATCTTTTGTGTTTTTTTTGGGGGGAGGGGGGGTATTGTTACATTTATTTACATTGTCTTCATTGTTGTAATATATGGAAAATAAAGTACGGATTTTTTAGGCATAGCATAAAATAAGTCTTATCTCTTTAGCTGATTGTCATGAAGTTCTGCTAAATTAGGTGAACAGTCTCTTCAGAATTACTCTGAGACTAATCATAAGGAAAGTCATAGGACTGTATCTTTTATTTTCTGCCTTTCACTCTGTTTGCTTGTTTCTGTTAATTTTATTTCACTTAGTGTTTGGCTGATAATAGTTCTTACAATTTAGCTTTTTTTTTTTTTTTTTCTATTTAGCAGATAATTATTTGCATAAAATTACTGTACATATCAGGGGAAATAAACCTATTTTGGAAGGGAGAGTTGTTAATAAAGAATATAAATAAGGATTTGCATGTCATTTTTATGCTATAGAGTAAATGCAGTTTTTAATTCAATTAGTTGAAAAATTATTAAATGCTATTTATTTATTTCTGTTAAAATGCAAGAAATACATTTTATGCTGAATGTAAGAACTTTTACTTAATAAAAGATTAACATTTATTTATTTCTCCTTATATATAAAAAGAAGTTGTCAAAAATTCAATCTCTAGATTTTACTAAAACAACTCTTTAACTTATCTGTCAGATTCTTATAATATTTTTATTTATTTATATGTGTCTACTCAAGAACAGGGATTATTCAAAAATATTGCAAGCTTAAATGGATTAAATTTAATTCATATCTTTAAATTGAAATTGTAAATTTGCAATACATTTTTGCCAAAATTTTTCAAAAGAAAGAAAGGAAAAAGTGTTGTTTTTTTTTTTTTTTTTTTGTCAGTCAACCTGTATATAAACAAGGCAGGGAAAAAAAAAAAAAAGAGTAACAAGCTAGCTTGATAAAACTCAGCAGCATTTTTTGCTGTTATTCTAGATCTGTATTAAAATTTGGACCAAATTTATAAAAGAAAATGTGTGTTTATTTGTTCATATCTGAACATGGTAATTCAAAATACAAAAAGCAAGTTGTTTGAATGTTTCATAAAAATTCTATATTTTTCTCTAATTTTGGGCCATATCCATCATTGAATCACTTTATGCAAGCATACTAGATATTATAGGAGTTAATACTTCATTTGGTTTGGTAAGATTTGCTGAGAAAATGAATTCTTACAAAATGTATGTTACAGTATTGCAAGTTTTTGAGTTGACAATCTGTCACTGAGAGCTTTCAAAAGTATCAATTTTTATTTTTCATAGGTACAAAATAATTAATTGAAAAATGGCCAAAATAATTATATATATGTATTTATAATTGATTGCTATAAGATATAAAGCAAAATTATCTTTTTTGATGTCAAATTGATGATAAAATATACTAATATGATTTCTTAGTTAAATCTATAAAATATAATACTTTTTAGATTGCATTCAAATTTTTCTGCTGAATATAGTTATATGACTTTAAAAAAATAATTTATAAAAATGAAATAATACAGTGGTAGAATATCTTATTTATTTGCAAACACACATATTAAAAATGTAAGAAACCAATTTGTCATTTTAGATTGAGCAGATAATTCAAAAAGAAGAAAAAAAGGCTAGGAAGAAGCAGTACACTATAGTTCAGAGCTATAATGGATCATGGTTTCCAATATCCAAAGGATTTAGAACTTGTTTATCACCCCCATGCAGTGATGAATATCGTATTCCATTATCTGTTGGTGATAAAGTTTATGTCACAAGGTGGAGGAAGTAAGTACTCATTCAACAATAAGTGAAGTGAGATTTTTCTTTGTTTAAATGGTTAAAAAAAAAATTGCATTATGCTTTCAAAAAAATTTAGAATGTATCAAACGTGGTATTTTGTAGATATAATTTTAGGAATCCTTATATAGCTGTATATTTCAATTTTCAAATGAATTTTAATAAAAGTGCATTGTTTATAACTATTGTTGCTATAGTGTAACGCTGTACTTCTAAATTATTATAATATTCATCAATGCCAAAAGCATTTAAGTATAAATATTATTCTTAAATATTATACTTTTTAATATTAATGATATGCTATGTATGTAAAAGATCTCACATTACTTAATGATCTCTATTTTCTTAATGCCATAGCTGAAAATATAAACATATAACATTATGTCCCATTTTCTCATATATTAATACACCAAATAGCAATGTTATATTTGTAAGCCTTATGTGTTAAAAGTTCTAAATAGACTAAATAAATGTCTCTGGATTGTCTTTGTTTGAAATATCTGATGAAGTTGGAGATTTCATTTTTGAATCTTCATATATATTTTTAAGGCACATTTTATTTAGTTGCAAATTTATCATTATAATTCAGTAGTTTACAAATTTGAAATGAGCTTTTCGATTTTTAAATGCTTATGTAAGATTTATAGTACTATCGTCCCTTCAATAGGGCATCAATTTCTGTAAATTTTAATTTTCAAAATGCTCAAAATTATCTCTCGTATTAGACTTTTGTATGGCTACTTTAAATATTGATATTAATTTTACAAAAATAAAACTCATAATGCTAAACTTTTTTAAGGTAGAATTTTGATTTATAATAATTTAAATGCTGAATTGCATTAAGTGTGTAGAAATATGAATTTCTCCTCTTCTGTCTGTCTGTGTGTGTGTGTGTGGGTGGGTGCGTGCGTGCGTGTGTGTGTGAAATTGAAAAATGTATTGGCCTAATCTGCATTGAAAAAATATTAAATAATTCTTAATAAACCATTTACTATTGTTTGTTTTCAGGAGATGGCTATATGGTGAGAAATGCAGTACAAATGAAATAGGTAATATAAAATTTGTTTAATGAATAAAAAAAATGAATTTTTATGCACCAAAAAATTAAGTATAATATCATGGTTGATTCATGATATAAAGTATGAAGTAATAGTTTGATACTACACATTAATTACATCAAGGTAATTAATGTATAAATGATATACATGATTGTCTTAATGAAAATATATAATTTTCTTAGTAAAAATTAAGGAAGGAAAATCAAAAATTGTCTTAAAATGCTGCTTATATTCTTTATTTTTCTGTTGATGGTTGACAACTGCATTTCTTTTGTCTTTTAAATATTATATCGTTCATTTAGTTCATTTTATAGTTCAGATGTTTGTGAATCAAAGTAATTTTATCTTCATCAAAAAATATTTAAAATTGGTCTGACCTTAAAGAAACAGCATCTTATGCGAGATTGGTTTTTATAAATATTCTTTAGCTAATAACGTTTCCTAAGTTCTCATATGAAAAATAAAGTAATGAAATTTTTTGGTATCTAATAATTCTTTAAACAAAATAATCAAGTAATTATTTTTTCAGTTATTTATCATTTTTGTATATGATATAACAGTAAGAAATTATATAAATAGCCATTGCAAAACTGGAATTTTTTTGTAGATGAAGGATTGAATATTTCTGAACTTACAAAAGCACACCAAAATTTCTTTTTGATGTTGCATTCTAGATACCCTTGTTGATATAGCTTATATAAATTAAATAATTATTTTGATGAATGAAGGAATTGCTTATTCTGTATTTTTATTCAGAATATATAATATTCTTATTTTAATATTAATGTAAATTTTGTATTCATGTTGATGTTAACTAGAAAGACTTCAATGGTTTGAATATTAATTAAACAGAATCTTTTACAATTTATCTTAACAAATGTTTTAACTTTTCAAATTGATAAGTGGAAAACAGAAGCTATTGAGAAGCATAAATAGATTTTGTTTCTCACCCCCCCCCCATACACACACTCATACATACATAAATTGATAACTCTATCTCAACGAATAAAAAATTAATGCTGACATTCTACAGGACAGATCATTTGACCTAAAGTTATTCAAATTTCTCATAGACTGAACGATGAAAATGTGCCTTGCATGATCTTTTTTTTTACATTTTAGTTAATTAAAGATTAAGTGACACTTTTAATACCAATTTAATTTTTTTTTCTTATATTTTGGAACTTTTCAAAAATTTGCATAATTTCCAACAATGTATTTTGTTATCGCAAGGAACATTATATGGTTTTCATTTTTTCATCAACTATTCCCTTGCATAATTTTCTTCCACTCTGCTTATTTTCTTTAGGAAGATTTCCCTTATTTTTTTAACAATTTTTATTAGGAAACAAAGTAAAATACATTATTGCCAAGGAAAATATGCAATTTGAAATAGATTACCTTAATATAGTTTTTAATAGCACAATGATGTCATGGGACTCAACTACAAGCTTTATATTTGCGGAAGAAATATAAAGCTATTAAAATAAAATAAATTTAATGTCACAATTTGAAGCTTAAAAATGCTTTTGTTAGTAATTCCTGAATCTTAAATTATGCAAAGAAGCCCTTAAATAATAAAATACATTTTGTAATCCTTGTAAAGCAGCTAGTGGACATAAACTATAGGACATAAGCTTGTTTATAATAAGTTTAAATGCTTGGTTTGCTTAATTTTTACTGTTGGTTTTTCAAATTTTCATAATTTTTGTGCTTATGAAGTTACACTATACCTATCAAATCTGATATGCTTGTTCTTTTTCTGTTAGAAGAACGTGATTCAAAAGGATGGTTTCCACGTTGTTGTGCTGTTGAATTCACAACTACTGATGGAGAAGTGACAAAAGTTTCAAAGAAATTATCATGATTGTGATATTACAACTTTTCCAAAAAAAGTGTGCGATTTTTGTAACATCTTTGCTCAAATTTGCAACATTTGTATTTGCATTTGTGATAAAGTGAGCCCTGCAACAATAAATAAGCAAACATTACAAGAAGAATGTATATGATTTACAAAATAAATCAAACAATTTTTCCAAAGAGCTTCCAAATTTCTTCAAAATGACATAAAGCTAAAGATTCCAGGTTCATTAAAAAATCAAATTGCTCTTGATAATTTAAATTTCTAATTTTTATATAGTTCTGAATTGTATTAAAATGAAAATGATCAATCTTTTCCTGCTTAGATATCCTGAAATAAAATTATTTTTGTAGTGAACATTTTAAATGAATAAACATCTGTAGATTTAATAGAAAAATGTATAATAATTGTTAAGTTTTTTTAGTCTATCTGTTATGTGATAATAATATTTTGTAATGTTATCACATAATAATATAGTTAATAAAAATAGAATTTATATGTTCTTAAATATTGAAAGAAAAAAAAGCTATGTATGAATAATGTGATATGTTTTTGCTCTAAACTTGTGTGCTTATATTATTTAAATACTTATATTATTTTACTGAAACTTGCATTGCCTCACCATATAAATTGTAAATTTGTCAATTTTTTCAGAAGTTCTATATTTATTTAATAAAATATCTTTTTGGTTATTTTTTTTTAAATTTTCTTGTGTGAAATTTAATAACAAATTGAAGCTGAAACATTTATGGAAACTATGATGTTTTTTAATACTATATGAATTGAAATGACATTTTAACGAACATTTTTATTCATTATCATTTACTTTTTATCTTAAAGCCAGCATTCTAAAGCTGAAAATAATAGTATAAGTAGTTGAGTATATGTTTTATTTAACTAATTATGAATTTACCTTTTCCTTAAATGATAAGTAAATTGCAGAAAAATATATTTATGAATTTCTTCACTTGTTAAATCGTTTTAGGATTTTGATAAATTTTTTTTATTTATTTATATGCTGAAATTTTAAATTTACATTTATGAATCAGTAAATCTCCTTATTTTTAATATTAATAAATATTTATTAACTGAATATTGCTTTTCATGTCATTTAAAAAAACTGTATGAATACTTTTACCAGGTACTCTATCATTCTGGGTAAAAAAGTTTTTTTATTTATTTATCATTTCTGGTAAACTTATCAGCTTAGTTTAAATACTTACTTGTTGCTCTTGAGAAGCCAATTTCTTTCATTTCTTTAAAATTACTTGATCTATTAGTACTTTAAGTTCTTGCATTATTGTATTTGATTGCTGAAAAAAATGGTAAGTAATAAAATGTGTGATGTAAGAGTAATATACTCTTATATAGTGATTAACCTGAATCTTCCAAAATTATGATATATCATTATTTTTAAATTGTTTTTTCCTCTGAATTCATTTTCTCAACTTATTGAGAAAACATAGGATATTATACTCCACTATTATATTCATGCTGTGAATAGCTAATTATAAAAGAAAATTTGTTTATTGCAAACAAATATTTCAATGAAATTTGTATTTCATATTATGGTAAAAATTTGTGAAAACCATTAAATATTAATTTGCTCTTGGAAAATTTATTTTTTACATAGAAAGTAAACTATAAGTTTGAAGAATAAAAGAATCAAAAATAATAGTAAATAAAAGCCTCATAATAAACCATTTGTTTAAAGAATCACATTTAAAAAATTAGGGTTGGCTTAAGAAAAGAAAATTTTCTTAATTACTCAACAGAAGAAAAAAAATATGTTAGAGGTGGGGGGTTTTCCCCCTTTTGTATGCAATTTGTTCACTTCTAAAAAAAGTTATTTCAACAGCATCATAATAGATTAATACATTGAAATTGGTTTTAAAATACAAATTACTCTCCTTTGTATTTTAAAATCTGATAAATATCTTTTTTAATAAGAAAGAAAAGAAAACTCTAAACAAAAATACTTATTAGCTTTCTATATGTTAAATCTATTTTTATACAGGTTATGAATTTCATCTGAAAAGACATTTCTTTTTCATTTATCCTGGCTGTTATTTAATTTCACAATAAATTATCTACCATAAATGAAATTTCAAGTTATGTTAATTATATGCAAAATGTGTGTTAGCAATGTTAATGTAAAAACTGTTATTTTCTGTTTAATTCTGTATCTTATAAGAGGTAATTCAAATGAAACTTAAATTAATAAAATTATTTGCCTCATTGAGGAGAGTTCTATGCAAATGCTTTGAGGAGGGAAAGAAAACAGTGATAAAGTTTGCTCCTTTTTATATTCTTTTGTTAATAAGGTCACTTATATTTCCTATTGGAACTGAGATCCTTTTATAAGGTTGTATTTTTTTGTACATTACATTTACTATATTTTATATGATTATTTCATTTATTTAGTATTATTTTTTTGAAGCAATGTAAATTAACTTTTCTTAATATTTATAAATTTCATTATAATAAGATTTTCTTACTCTGTATAAAATGTATGTAATACATAATATTTCATGTGTATATATAATTAGAGATTTTCTACAATCTTTAAACTTAGTCATGTAATTTATTGCCTTACACATGTGGATTCTGATAGTGAAATTCAATAAAATATTAATGGATTTGTTTATGAATGTATTTGATCTAAATAAATTTAGCATATTTTTAATTATAGTAATAGCCAATCTTCTTTTTACTTTATTGTATAAGTACAAAGACAAAATAATATAATCATCAAAAAGAGATTTTGACAAATCTTCCCAAGTCTGAAAAATGTGAGTTTTTTTTTTTGTTTTGTTTTGGTATTATGTCTGTTTGTGCATGAAACAATTGAAAAATACTTTAATCTAGATGGATAGAGTTAGTCTTTAGATTTTACACCAAATTTGTAGATTTTTTTAATAAAATTTTGAACAAAATTCCAGGTAGTCTGTCTATTGACCGAGTATAAATGAACACAATAACTACAAAATATAAGTGCTGTATAAATATCTAGTGCACAGATTTCCATCTGAAAGGCTATCTATATCAAATTTGGTGTTAAATCTATGTCTGTACTTTTGTATGTATATGCACATTATAATTTTTAATTAGATCAATGAAATTTGGTATGTGATCTTCTAAGCACAATTTTAGTTATTGGTCAGATTTTGTTTTCAGTTTGATGCAGAGAAAAGGTGTCCACTGTGCATATTTTCGATTAATTGTCTATTACTCGTATGTCAATGATTAAGCGCCAAAAATTTATCTTTAGTAACTATTGTCCGCTTTTGGCATGTAGTTAATACACAAGTATCGATTTCTTTACTACTCTAATGTGAAAATAAAAATCTGAGCATTTGTGGTGTTCACAGCCTTGCCCATAGCCCACGGCTGTATGTTGCAGAAGGAAGATAACGCTTTTATTAGAGAATATGTAAAAATAATTTCAGAAAATCACTCTAGCCTGCATTTTTTTTTCAATACTTAAAATAACTTTCAATAATCCAAGAAAATCATTAATGTAACCTAAAAAATACAAGACGATATTAAATTGCAACGTTTGCCAGATTGAGGGGAACTACAAACTCTTAGACCAATGTTGTGAATCTTTCTAAGGTTCTTTACTTTCTCTCATACAAAATGAAGAGAAAGTATTGTAATCACCAAGCAATTCAAACTCGAGATTTCGTTGAATATCCGCATGTCAAAGCTCCATAAGTTCGAAAAAGGCGTTTTTGGCATAATGTTTGTCTGAGAACAAGTTGATTAAAAAAATAATAATAATAAACGCTTTGAGACGAATGAAATTTGATATATGGACCATAAACCAAATTTATAGGTTTCTATCAAATTTTGAACGAAATCCATTCTGTGGAAATGTAGCTGTTCCAATAAAATTGAGCTCTGTAAATTCAAAACGTGAAAAACTAGATAGATAAAATTTGGTTCACAGGTTCAGCATCTAAAATGTAGATTTTTATCAAATCTGTCAAAGGGTTGACCATCTAGTGGTCAGTGCTTTCGCGTGCATGTAAATAAACGTACTTTCACATGCATGTGAACGACGGTATGCGATCTCATAATTACAATTCTAGTCCCATGTCAAATTTTGGTTACGATTCATAAGAAAAAATGGCATCCAAAATATATATTCGCGCGATTTATTCAGTAAAAAGGTTAGATGCACACCAGGAATTTATATTTTGTTACTATTATTCACCCAAGTAAGGCACTCGCTATCTTACCGAGGATCCATAATTTTACGGAGGGGAGAAGGTAGACCTATATTGAAAAGAGTAAAGGAAAATTTTAAGAATCCATTCCAACTAGCTTTTATATAATTGGTGATTCTTTTGCATTTTCCTATGCAATTCTTATTCTAATGACTGAAAATAAAAAATAAAAAAAAGGAAGAGAAGAAAGTGGATAAAGTGTTGGTCGTATAACTGTTAGTAATTTTAAAAAATTAAAGTAGATTTCGTAAAAAAGAACAGCATTAAAGAGAGGAAAACTATGAGACAGCAGTTGAAGCATTTATATAATGGTTTACAAACCGCTGAACAAGAGAATATTCGTAACAGAGTATCTTCTACAATAAAAAAAATTTCTTGTAGTATTTGATGACACCGACAAGAATTTTATAAATATTATTGAATGTTTTGGTATATTGGAAGGTAGAATGGAATAAATCTCTTCATTGATTGAACGCCAAGATTACCTTTTGATGTTTATGCTATGAAAAAATTTCTCAGTTTTATCTGATTAAAAATCAGTTATACCGAATAAGGTAGCATTAAGAAGAAAAATCTTGCAACTAAAACATCAACTACAAATGCAGTAAACAAAAATTATGATCATCAAAAAATTCTTCGTTGATTTAAGGAATCTTAACGTATTGAATCTCTCTTAGTCCTAAAAAGATTATTATTATTATTATTATTTGGAAATCAGTTTGACATATATCTCTATACATCACAGTACACGTAAAATCCTTTCAAAAAATTAACAAGCTAGATGGGTGAAAGTCTACACATTGTTTTAGTATTCGAATTGTATATTTTTGACGAATTTCGTTCAAAAAGTTGATAAAAGATTGACTATCCATTGATTTGTCTATACATATGAGAATGAAAATAATATTTCAATAAATTTTATAAATGTGATTTTCAAAAACACATCAAAAGCAGATTTTTTTTTTTTAATTTTGGTTATTTTCAACTCTATATTACTATGAACAAAAAGCATCCGAAATTATTCATTTATAATGCATCTATAGTAGATATCGTCTGCAAATATTTTAAGACGCTTCTTTAAGCATCTGGTAATTGTCAGGAATTTATTTCATATTATCACCAGAAAATAAATTTATATTTAAATGAAGGAAAAATTTTCACTCTGTTAATAATCAAAAAGGGCAAATATTAGTGAGTAAAAAACATTCATTACATTTTATTTTTTCTATTACGAAAGACATTGAAATGTTGCATGTAGCTTTTAAAAACAACTGTTTTTCAAAATCAACAGTAATTGAGTGCCATAAAAACTTTTTCGGACTCTAGAAAGTTTGTTTGTAGATGATCCGCGATTTGGTAGGCCTTCCACTTCGGTAAGGTCTGAGAACTTGTGTTTAGGAATCGACATTTTATTGAACAAATTATATATCAAGTCGTTCTTGTCACATAATTTAGAGCTACAACGCGTCAATTCTTGAAAACTTCAAATTTGTTCCAAACACAACGATGCTCAAGTAGCCGAAATTTGCTTTCGGGAGACGGTTCTTTTCTAAAATTTATTGTTACCGGTGGTGAAACTCAGATATATGCTTTTGCTTTTGATACAAAAATAGCACAACAATCAAGTAAATGCTGCTTGAAAGATTAAGAGCTAACGAAAACCACGTCGAAATCGCTCGAAAATCAAGGTAATGTTGACTGATTGCTTGGTGTTTTGCATTGCGAATTCCTATCAACTGTCCAGGCAATCAATGACGATTATTATTTGTGTGTTTTACTCTATTTGCATAAAGCAATTCTTCCAAAACGGCTTGAAATGGGGCGAAAACACTCTTCGTTATTGCACCATAATACTGCGCTTTCTCACAGCGCATTTGCTGCTGTGAATTTTTAAATAACATTTAACAAATAAGGCTCCATAATCACCTAATAGATTTTATTATTATTATTATTTCCATAGTTGAAATGCTTCTTCGTGGTTTTGAATCCATTTATTGGATAAAAGGAAACTCTCTGCAAACACTGAAGATGTTTCATAAAAGTGATTTTAAGGCATGTTTTGATGATTGGGAAAAAAATTGGCAGGGCATTGCAATGGAAAGAAATTATTTTGAAGGAGATGCCATTTGTTTTATTCCACCATTTCAGATACTTTTTGATCCCAATAATAATATTTAATTTATAATTCATTATAACTATCGTAAAATCTTGAAGTCAGTTTTTCCCACATTGATTTCCAAAAGGCACTGTTACAATTGAATACAAATGTGATTAGGCTAACCTTTTATTTACCGATGGTACATAAAAGTACCGTTTAAATCTGACTTATATCATCGTGATGTGACTATTTTTTCTAACGGTATTCAAAATAACACGAGGAACTTAACTTATGTGGCAAGTAGTTAATATAAGCTAAAAAAATTTAAAATATTTAATTATTAATAAAATTAATTAAGATATTTTAATTACTTAAAAATGTTCATTTTCCCCATGGAGTGGAGTATTCATTCTGAAGGGAAACTTAACAAATGGTACAAAAATAAAATTGGAAAATTTATGGTAAAATAATTTGGTAAATAAAGGGTTAAGTTATGAAAATATTATAGTATTCTGCTGTTGAGAATATAAAAGTGCAACAGATATTCAAACTAATTCACCAGGGTGTCGGTTGCAACATTCTATCGTTACAAACCTCAAATTAAATAAAAGTATATTGAAATGAAATTAACTTAGTAGTTAATATTACGGAATTTAAGCGATTACAATTGTTGTTCACAAATATGCTTAGTAAAAATCATCTTAATTTCTGGAATAGAGATATGGTAGAGAATATTCAATCATCTATTTCGAAACTTTTCATAGAAATTTCTGTTTAAAAAAATCGTCCAACTTTAATTTTATTTATTCATTCCATGACTTTCCAGCCATTTGAGGATGCGGCAGGTGCAATGCATCGGATTCCATGACCTAAGCAGGCCCCCGGGCCCATCAAGAAGTAAACGCTCTCTTTCTTTTCACATCTTTTTAAAAAGAAAATATGTATAACTCAAAATTATTCAGTAGCTCTTGTGAAATTTTTCTGATCAGACTATAATAGAATTTATAAAAGGTAAAGGGACTCTAGATAATATTATGGCGAGAAAGTGTGAAAAAGCATAATTATAAAATCCACGGCCTTTATATATGATCAATCTTGCTGAATCTTTTCACCCGTTTGCTGAAACTTGGCACACTTCTACAACACTTCCCTCGCTCGTTTGGGAGTGACCATGCTGAATTATTATCCCGTTGTGGATAAGGAGAAATTTTTGAGGACCACACAGTAGAAAAAAAATTAGTTACATGTCTTATGGAAAGTCCCTTCCTTAGGAAACCGGGTTTTGATGCTTTAAAGGCAATACATTACTAAACCATTCTAAATATGATGTTACGGATGGTAAGTACTTCAAAAGTTGGACATCCTGTCCTACAAAATGATTCTATAAAATACTTGAAATGTTTGTCTATTATGTGTAATTTATGCATCGATTTATAATCTAAATTGTTTAATTTATAAGTGATTATTTGATGCAAGTGCTGCACGGCGATTAAAGGATTGATACATTACTCAGTAAACAAAATGTAGAAAAAAAAATATTGTTTTTGAAATCCTTAAATTACTAACTTATCGGCAGTTTTTGTTTTTCCTTAAGAAATAAACTTTTCCGTCAATCATCCTTATATGATCTGGTTTCAATGAATCTGTATAATCCCAGAGCCTATATTAAGAAGGACTAGAGTTCTTGTATATCGTATTGTATTTAAAGTAGCTCGATGTATATGGGAATTTATTATAATTCATTTTAGAACTTAATTTATTTTCTCTTCAACTGAATTTTGTGTGCTCACTAGAGCAATAACTTCTTCGGATCTTTTTTATACGATATTTTACTGCGTGGTATAAACAGTCTGACTAAGGCAGGGGCATGCGGGCAGTTGCTCCCGGCCCCCACATCAGAAGGGGGCCGAAATCGAATAGAAATTTTATTTTATGTTTCTTCTTTAATGAACTAAAGTAGTGAAGAAGAAGGGGGCCTCCAAAGAATTTTTTGCCCCGGGCCCCAATTATCCGAAGTCGGGCCCTGGGTATAAATTATTACTTATCACTATTTGTAATGAGTCTTAAATGTAAAATGATTAAAATATTTCACAATCTGCGCATTAACATGATTTTTAAATTGAATTTATATTTTATTAAAGTCATCTGCTAAATAATGTTAGGTGTTAAGCTCAAAAAATAATAATAAAAGAAATATATATAAATAAATTATTAACTGTAACCGCTTAATGCAAGTCAAAATCAAAATGAGCGCGCTCCGTTTTTGAACGTTGAATTTTGTTGTATGTAATTTTTTTTACCGGTAACATTTGTTTTTCGTAGAGATAAGCCATCTCTGCGATTTATTTATAATTGATTAGAGCATTAACATCTTTTCTGTGTAAGTACTAAAAATTAAATAAAATGGTTTTTATTGGTAATTATTTTTCTCTTTGTCTCAAATATACTGACCTTCAAATCAGATTTTGATTTGAATTTTGGGTATGGCATGTTTTTTTTAATCGATTATTGTTTAATCATTACGCACGTGGTTTTTTGCTACTTTTGTAAAATATACTTTTATTAAATTTTAATTTTTCAAAATGCTTCATTTCTTTTGCTACTGGTAAACAAGTAGTAGTTAATCGTTTACTATATATCTTCGTTATGAACGGTTACTTTTTTGTATGTAATCCTATACTTTTGATTTTTATGCTTCTTTCAATCATCTTTATTTATGAATTTCTTTACAAAATTCTTATTTCTGCCAACAGATCACAACATGGAGGATTATATAAAAGTTGAAAAAATTGGAGAGGGTAAGTCATTATGTTAAGGTGTATATATATGTAATTTAAGAGCTTGCTTTTTTAGATCTAAAGAATATTTTTGAACTTAAAAATTTGAAAAATCAAAACATAAAATTTTTGAAGTATACAGTTTTTACAGTAACTAGAAACAAAATTATTAGAAATTTTGGCATTGAAAAACTTTTTTATGTGATATTCTATCATTATTATGCTTTTGGTTGTAAGAAAGTTTGGTTTATTTTACAATATTTTTATTTTTTTGTTGTTGAATCACTATCAGAAACTAAATGTTTATACAGTGCATGCATTTTTTATGCAGAAGTTGCAATTTTGATACAACTTTTTGCAAGTAAAAATTATTTGTTTTGGTTGTCAATAATTATAATTTAATATAATCATAAATTGCACCCTCTATTTAGCTCTTTTTTACATTTTTCTTCTCGTGTATACAATAAATTAAAAGTAAAAAGACTATTTGACATAGCTTACTAAACAAAATCTCTCTAAAGCTGATGCTTAGTTGTCTATCAATTCAGTAATCAGATTGATCATCTTAAATATGAGTAAACAGAAAAGCTGTTTTACTAAGGTTTTCTTTCATTTTCTTTAATTTGACTCTGCTTTTAATTCTTTTTTTTCTCCCATAAAACATTAGCTTTAAAGTACAGTAAAACTCCTTATTTGTCATAATACTATTATGTGAAATGGTTTTTCAAATAATCTAAACTACTTTGTACTAGAGAATGCCCGTTTAAATTAAAATTCAAGACAAAAAGATAATTTAAGCCTTGCTGAATAAAAATTAAATACAAAATGCTTAGATCTAAGAATGTAGTAATAATACTGATAATCTTTTATATAAATATTTGAAAATGTGAACAATGAAATATAAATTTAAATAATTTCTCATTCAATTGAAATGTTAAATGAATACTATTCCCCCTTCTTCCCCTTCTATATTTCTATAATGCTTTTAAATTTCAAAGTAAAATTTTTCTCATGTTATATTTCTTTTCAGTATTTTTTTTAAAATTATATAATCAAAGCAAACTCAAATTAGATATGCTTTTGCTACATAAAGAAATCATAGCTGTATTCATCTTTGTTATTTAAAAAAACACACTTGATTTTGTTGTTTCAGCAGTTTTTTAAAGTCCTTTGTTAAATTCATAAGCAGACAGCAGTGCTCATACTGCAACAAGGCAGAAATCAGAAAAATAAACCATGCAAATGCATGCAAAACTAATGTAGCTTCAAAAGGAGATTTTTTTTTCAAAATCTATCTAAATATGTATTTATTTTAGTCTTCTGATGATGGCACTTGTGGTATTGTAGCTTCTTTTTGAACTGTCCAAGTTGCCGAAATGAGGCTCTGAGCAGGTTGAAAAATTCATAACTCCCTTAAACTTGGAAATTAAAATGAAATTTGAATTGAGATAGTTGGAAGATATTTAATTTTAAAAACAGGGAAAATTGAATGTGATATATTCAATTACATTAATAATCATTGGAAAAATTTATTTTTCTACCATACATAAAGTGCTCAGATTAGGGTATAATTTTATTTTTGATTTAAAAAAATAGTTTGATGATTCTTTTATTCTCTATACCAAAAGGTCTTGAATGTTCTTAGACATCTGTTACACATTATAAAATATCTATGCTTAAGGAAAAAAAAAGAATATTGATTTATAGGTTCAGAATCTTATATAACATACTATTTATATTGATTTTGTAACTTATTTATTATTTTATGAGAGTTGCTGTTCCTCTTTTAGATTATGAGTTTGAAGTGAAGTATCCCCCCCCCCCCCTCTCCTCCCTTCAAGATATTGGAATTAAGTTTTGTGTCTTCTTTTAATGTCTTTTCTGACAATCAATCTACCTGTCACATATGATATGATAGGACAAGGAAAATGAAACATGTTTAGAATGTAGAGAGATTAGTTTAATAGGGATGTGAAATCCTATATGTTTTCTGATATAGAAAATTATTGCTTGCTGATGAAAGGCAAAAATTTTTTTTAATCATGTAGCTTTTCTACTACCTATATGGAAAAGTTGAAAGAGTTAGCTGCATCCAGGTTTTTAGTTTTTCTTATAGATTTCTTCTTTTTATTTAAAAAAATAAATTTCATTTCAATATTCTTATTAATAAAAAAACACTAGTTATTTGGCAGCAAATATTGTAGAGTTAGCATTTTTATTTTAGAATTTATTTGGACATTCTTAACATTAATTGTGTGTCCTAATATATCTTTTAAGAGTATATTGTTTTGATATACCAGTAAAAAGGATTTTTAAAAAAATGGAATTTTTGTGCGTTTTGGAAAATATTTTTATATTACTAAGAAAGACATAAGATGAGGTGAATGATGAAAATTAAACTGTATTAAGTGAGCATGTATGTGAGATATTCAGGCTTTAAAAAGTTAAAACTTGATATAACTAGAAAAGAAATGCTGTAATGATGAAGGGGCCATTACCTTAATATCTTTTAAGAGTTTAATCAGTTACATCATAACTTTCAATTTTAAAAGAAAAAAAAATCCAATTATTGCAATTTCTGACATTACGGGAATAGATTTAAACCTTTGTCAAAACTTTTTTGTGTATTATATTTAGCTTAATGGCAGATCATTCATATTTATTTGTATACTTTTTAAAAATTCAATGATTTTAAAAGTTCCTTTCTTAGAGCAGGATCAAAATAATTGGCTATTTAGAGGATTAACAACAGTTAGGGCCTACGACAAATTCGCTGTCAAATAATTAGTTTAATTCTTTTCTCCAAAGAATTATGTTTTTCTTTTTTTCAATGTATTATATAATTTTTATTAATTACATGTTGATTGTCTGAACTGAAAGAAAATTATTTATGTAGTGGAACATAGTTCTTGAATATTTGAATTGTATTGCCATTGTCTATATGAAATATGATTAAAAGCATTTTTTAAAAAGTGCTGAATGAATATGTAGATTGTATAGGATATATATATATAATATAAAAGATTAATTTTTTTTCCAAAATAGATGTTTATTTAATGCACTATTGTAATTTTTTTAATTGTAAAACACAATTTTTTTGCTTCAAAAATTCTATTTTTTAAAAATCTTTTGTTAGT
>JAPMOR010086447.1:0-35238 GCA_026543865.1 Argiope aurantia
TTCTTGTCATTCAACAGAAAATTGAATAGGCATTTTATTATAAAAGCAGTTTTATTGTTATTAAAACTATAATCTCACATCTAGAATCTTTAATTAAAACATTTTCTTCTATCTTACTCTTTATATACATATTTAATTTCTCGAATCTTTAATTAAAACCTTTTCTTTTAACTCTCTTACTCTTTATATACACTTTTATTTAAATTCACTCATTGTCAAGATGAAATTTTGTTAAAATCCTTCATTCATTTATTGAAGTGTTAGGTTTTCAAACTTTTCAAGTACTGTGCGTTCAATATTTTCATAACTTAATTAATTAAATTAGATTAATTAAATTCGCGTTCCGTATAAGTACATTCATCTGATAATAAATATGAAAATAAAAACATTGATTTCAATATTTAATAATAATTCTAATATCAAAAAATTAAAGAAAATTAAATTAAACAAGAACAAAAAAAAAATACTAAGTTTCTGCTTTTTATATATACATAAGGGTGCGTTTTTTAAAATCGTTTTCTTATAAATTTATCAAGCTTTTAACATTTTGATTAGCCATAGGCAAGATTCTTAAAAATTTAGCAATTTTAGTTGGTGAAAACAATTGAATAATTTTTCTGAAATTTGTAGAAAATGCTTAATCAGAAACAAAATTCTGATTTTAAATTATAATTTAGAGAATTGTAATGAAATGAAAGGGTTTTATGTAATATATTTACAAAAAATTAATGAAACTTTAAATAAACACGAATATTCGGTTATTGAAAGAAGTAACAAACGTTCTTTAAATAAAGGCTTCAGTATCTATGATAAAAAATATTTATGTATGTAATTTTAATGTTTTTCTTATCTCAATGCCGTTGGTTTAAACATTTATTCCTATAACCATGCATTATGCATAACATGTATTCTGTTCTGGAAGAATTAAAAAAAATAACTGTGTATTTATAAATAAGAATGAAATGGAAGCAATCATGCAAATCAGAAACAAATAATCCATTCATGAATTTCCGTTTCACAATATAAAGTGTAATCAGCTGTGTAATGTGTATTCTTGCTCTTCAAGTTTGAGCAAAATCTATTCGTAGCAGAAAATGTTGCTTATGATGCCATAATCAATTTTTGAAAATGCAGTATTAGCTTTTTTTTTCTCTTTCTTGGAAACAGTTATGTATGAAAATAATTCTATGCAATAAGTCTTTCACTATTTTTGAAATCAGATATATTGGGAGTATTAAATAAAATCTATTCAGAAAGCTAAAGATGAATTTATTTTTCTATGTACAGGCTTTGAATTGACTGTAAGAACAATTAATTTCTCATAATTCAATTTCTTAAAAAAATGGCGAAGTGTCAGGTAATTTGATAGCTTTCTTCATGTAATGAAACGCATACTCGTTAAATTTTCAAAATTCTAATGAAAAAAATGAAAAGTCTCAGAAATAGTTACTCGATTTTTCTGTCAAAGCAAATAGAATATGCATGTATAACAAGATATTGTTAAAAATAATGGATCGGTTTTTAATAGTTTATAGGATGGCTATGTTAAATGGTTACAGAAATATTTTTCAATATTTTCTATGTTTATATATACCCTTCCTTACCAGTTTCAGATTGCATTACCTTTAAATCTACTTATTAGCAGCCAGCGCTATCTACATTAACCCTTTCTAGGGCCATGGGAAGTATGCTTCCCACCAAATTTATCAATCTTTGTATGAAATTATGTAGGTTGGCATAAGTTCTGACAAATTTTTTTAGAAAGATAGAAACTCAGATGCTTCAGTTCTTTATCTCACACAAAATAATATCGTGATCTGTTACTTAATTAACTACATTAATTAATTAATCAAATTGAATTTATCTAATAAGCTAAATGAATCCCTTTTCTTATTATAATTTCAAGCCTAAAAATATTTTAACATTATATGACTAGAAAAAAATGGCCCTTTAAAGGGTTAAAGGAAATGTACTCAAATTGTTTAATACATCGGTTAGAACTAACATTGGAAGACAATTGTAACATTTAGAAGATATTTAATTATTTTTACTGATTTTGTGACCAATGATATGGTTTTTTACCGAACTGCCACAAGGTGTTATAAAGAATAAATGAGATTATTAATATGCTATTACGGAATGGGCGAGAAAGTTTTAAGGAAACAGCTTCCATTGTTTTTATTAAATTCCCATTTCAGTAAAGCATAAGCTAAGATAAAACTGTTTAAATACAATTTTCCTAGGGTTTCTAGAAATAATTTTCTTGAACGAAATGCGTCTTAGGAAAAAAACGTTTTGTTAAATTTTAATAAACAGAAGCTAATATCTTTCTTAAAGGATATGAGATAAATATATTCAGAGCAAGAACTCTTTCTGGCTTCATATAGTATTACAGAAAATGAGATCAAAAATCACATTCTTTTATATCTAATATTTCTCAGATTATTTACATCTATTCATAATAAGAAGTTTCACAGAGAATTTGTTTCAATGATTATATTTTTGGAAAATATTTATAGAAATAATGTATGGTTTTTTCTTTACCTCTTTACAATAATTATAATTTTTTGCATTCTGTGTTGATGCAAATAATTATTTTTAAATAATTTTTTTATTAAAAAAATTTAATAAATTGTATTCTTTAATGTTAATAAGATTAAGGAATCGATTTAATTTGAACTGAATACATTTTAATCTAAAAAGATTTAGGATTTTTAAACTTTCCTAAACTGATTTTTTTTTCTGTTGAAACTGTTGCATCTCTAATTTTTTTTTCCTCGAATGAATGCAATAACCCACCTTCACATCATAATCCGTGTAATACAGACTTATGTAATTTGATATTTCGTCATGACCACGAGCACTCATTTCTAACATATTCAAAACCACAAAAGGTCTAAAATATCAACCGACAAAAACAATAATAAAAAAAAAACTGTCACATATCTTGGATTCTCAGACTAACTGTCACTTTGACCTATCAGCAGTGGCATCAATCGTCGAAGGACCGCTTGTTCCCACACCAATTCATCCCTCTTTCGTGAGTCGGTAACACAAACAAGGCTAATAAAAATATTTATTGGAGCCCTTGATGCCAAATTTATGTGGGTTTTTCGGATTCATTATGCGTTCTGGTAACTTTTATGGAACTTCTGGAGGTGGTGACATTTCTGATCTTGTTTTCTTATGAAAACATGCGACAAAAATATGACGCATTACAGAAGAATATAAATTGAACTGCTAATGTCACCAAGACACGTGTTTGCCACCCAGTAGACTATTTCCCGTTTCTCTGAACAACATGTTAATTAAAAAAATGACGTAAACATTTAAGAAATGCCATACATATTAAGTGGTATGAATTGACGTAACCCTACTCAAGGCATTAAAAAAAGTAATAGTAAAACAGCCACTATGTATTTTAGAAACGAACGCTTCGAAAGGGGTTCTTGAACAGGCAAATGGGAATTCAGATTCTTCAACCACAGTCATTTAATAAAAATTATACTGTTCGCTTTGGGATCTCAAAACTAGCATTTTTAGACGATTGTACTTCGCTAAGGGGTGATACGCAGAAAAATGGGAAGTTATTACGCCTCCTAATTCTGTGAATAATCAGAATTCATCTTATGGAGAAAGTAAACATATCTTGGTTTCATTTCCCTCTTAATCTTTTCTTTCTTTTGATGAAATAAACATTTTTTGTGCAGAAGCGCGAAATCTTTCCGAATCCGAGAATGAATAATGTAATGCTCACTTATTCTTGAAATAATTTAATTGTCATTATTTCATCCATGTTTCATTATCCTATTTTCCCCTCATATTTTTTGTGACCTGTTCTGTTTGAAAGGCTCCATCTTGCCTAATAAAGCACACGCTCATAACTCAGATGATTTTTCATTGTTCCCGTTGAGAGATGTGTACGTTTAGGCTCTTGTAATTGTGACTATTCTGTTACCCTTGTTCAATGACATACATGATTTTATATTTAATTAATTATTTGAAATAAACACATTAGAAATACCGATTTCATTCACAGAGTGCATTAAAAAACACTCAAGAAATATTAACCACAAAACAAATTAAAATACCCATAAAAAATCAATGAAATATTAAAAAAAACGTGCATATTAACTATATCCTTTTATCGAGTTATTCTGTATCTATTATTCCTTTAACAATATTATTTATCAATTATCACTATTGAGTTACATTTGGCAACCAGTTGGTTTACCGCAATTAATGAATTTTAAAAAAATTATTATAATAATTAAATATTTTTAACTATGAATTAATCGTATCCTAGGAAAAATATTTTTAATCTCCAAATAATGAGTGTTATTTTATAACATATTTGTAAATTCTTGAATGGTAAACGGAGACAAATAATGACGTTTTTATTCCCTGGTTATTTATTTATATCTCTGGCTAATGGGAAACAACACGGATACATACATATAAATACATAAATTATATTGCATTATGTTCTCCTCATGCCTCACTGCTCTCTTCTCTATACTGCAGTCATCTCTCTTACCTCATTTCTCCCTGATTGGCGACTCATTTTGTTCGTCAAGTTTACGGAAGAATCGCAACATCATAACGACGCATTCTTTATACATGTGTGATTCAAACTATTTTCGAAGACTTTGCATTTTTTAAATTCATAATATTTTAGAAAGCTAACACCTTTCCTTTCATCTTTCTCGGCATTTTCCTAAATTTATATCTTTATATTTATATATTTATATTACTGGAAAGAGCAGTTGTATTTAAAAACGGACAAAGTTAAAAATATTTTATTTTTATGAAATTATATATTAATTGTAAGTTCAACAAATTTTCAAAACTTGATCAAAAAAATATCTTACATTGAAACCTACCAAACATGAAGCAAATATGCCGTATCTCACAAAATTGTTCGACAAGAAAAGAAAAAAAAAGTAAGTAAAATATTAGTACAACAACAATGAACACAATTTGTGTTTTACTTTGGCAACGAAATATGTTATTGTAAAATACACTTAAAATATTTAAAAATATCTCAAAATAAAAATAAAAGCTATAAAAATTTGATATCATTGAAGCGATTTTTACATTCCCGCATACTAAATTGAAAATGCTGTAATTATTAGAAAAATTCGAACACAATAGTTCGACAAATCTTTATCTTCGAGTACATGTATTTACATATCAGATATTGAAATAGTATACCAAATTTAGTCTATCCAAATCTTTGTTTTTTTTTTAGCTATCGTGTTCATTTTTTGTGGGATACATGGACGGACAAACTTTCTGTTCAGATATTTCGTATGAAAATTGATGATACTCTGCGTATTATTTGTAAAGATATACACACACCAGATTTCTCATATATATAATATACGGATATCTGTTAAAAAAAGCGAAAAAGCGTTCTCAAAATGAAACGAAAAAAAAGAGAAAAAATACGTTCAAAACAAAAACTTCAAAACGTTTTTTAACTGTCGTGCTAATAGACACACAGGACTTAATAATTCCAAAAATGTGTTTTTTGAACTCAACAATTTCTAGAAAAAGAAGATTTACTAAAAACTAGATTTTTCTTTTGACGATTAAAATTATTTCTGCTTATAAACGAGAGAGTAAACATTTAAAATATCTTTTTATCCATGATAATAATTATTATCGTCTGTATTTTATTTATTCCGCTCAACTCCTTCCTTCGTAGATTTGTCATTACAAGTATGGTTTTCTTTTTTCACATTTTCTAAATAGAGATACTCAAACTCGAAGCGATGTGAAAGTTTTAAGAGATGTCAGAAGCTAACTGTAATTAAGACGTGAATTTATGAACATATTGAAATTGTTTCTTTATTTTTTATCTCCAGAAACAGTCAGAAACGATATTTATTTTATAAATTCGTTTTTTTATGAAATTCACGTTACATTACTTGAATTCTTTGTGTTCGAAATAATCTGTAAAAATTCTCCAAGTAGCAGAAGTATAACTGCGAACGAAAAAAAAATTCTAATTACATTTCTGACATATAAGGCTCTAATTCTAATTAATTTTGTAACTGTTTGCTTACTACCATAGAAAGAATTACACCCTGGGCTCCTAAATACTTAATTGGAATATGTTACCCATTTTCAAGTCAGTTTTTACGTGCAGCCATGTTCAAACATTGTATAAAAAATACTTTTCAGACCTAGTAATTCCATTAAATTTTAAATCGTAAAAATTTTACACAGAACTTAAACAGTGGAATACGTCAATCTTTATCTTGTTTGAATTTTGGAACACTAAGAACTGTGTACCTGGAAAGTGCTATTGATTAATTAAAAATGTTCTTTTTTTTTCTTTTCCCTTTCCTTTTCTGACATTATTTTTTTAAAAAAGCGGATACTTAGGAATATTTCTAGAGATAAAAGAAATACTCGATAAGAGAAACAAAGTAAAATCATCTGTCCCGTCTTTAATTAAAGCGGTCGTGAAAAACTGAGGGGAATCCCAGAAAATCAGAAGTTATTCTTTGTGTAATCTTTAAATCTGAGATGAGAATTTAAAAAAAAACGCATCGCGAGTAGGAAAGGCTGCTCTTTCTTATAATTAAAGCAAAAAAGCAATTCTTGCATTTTTTTCCTCATAAAATCGTAATACCTTACTCTGTATTGTCTATCATAAGGATCTCTATTTTAAAAGGCGAAAAAAGATGAAGAACATAAACTAATTAATTGAAGTGATTGTTCCAATTTTTAATTACCTTATTTAAAATTTAAATGGAATCAATTTTGAGTTGTTTACAGTTGCGAAAATTGAATAAAGATTAAATATGAAGAATTGTTTTCAAGGTAATGCGATTGAAATTAGGTAGTTCGATATTGATATTTGTTTATCGCTATAAAATTAGTTATTTACGAGATAATAAAATGTTACGCTTTGAAGGTGAAAAATTGGATATAAATTGAATGAATTTTCCTTTTACCTAGAGCTATAAAATTGTCAAGTAATTTTTTAATTGAGTAATAGCTATTTACAAAGTCAGGTAATTAACCAATTAGCACTGTTATTTATCTTAAATACATAGCACAGGGTGATTTCATATTGAATTGGTCAAAAATAGTGCACTCCCATTAACTCTGTAAATTTATTTTGATAAATCAAATTTATCTGGAAACAATTCACCAAGCTTCTATAGCTGTTGAAAGATACAAATCCCCCCCCCCCCGCTAGACATGGCAAATATCCGTACAGCATTCCAATTCCTGCCATATTTTAGGTAGCGTATCTCCTGTTAATCATGTCCTGGCAGGTATCATGTATTACTGCTTCAGTTGATACACGTCACATTGTTGTTTGAGCTACATTAAGTTTTGAAAAACCATTGATTTTCCGGGATTTTGGTTTTGGAAGCTGGGCTGGTTTTCCTACATAAGCATCCCATGTCTTGAAACGGCTAAACCCACCTTACGATGCTGTGATTATGTAGTGATTCGTTACCAAATTCTAAAATTCCTTTGAACGATGGCAAATGGAGATGTTTTGGTACATTCCGAAACACAGATTATTTTTCCTGCATGGCTGATGCCATTTTGATCATAATGGTAACAACGCTTTCTCCTTTATGCTACTCGAAGAATTTTCAATCTTATCATATATAATTCGTATAATTATAGCTCAAAATATATTTCGACTTAATAAATCTCATTAAAGAATTTTTACTATACTACTATTTTTGTCACATTCAATAGGAACCATCCACTATAAAGAATCGCGGCCTGTTGCGCGACTCATTTATTAATTGCTTTTGCTTTACTTATAGCTGATTTTCAAAAAAAAAATTAAAATTAAGTGGATTTCAGCTACCATGCTAATATTAATTCTATTAAAGTATATTAATACGTAGCGATTATATCATTGAACAAAATGTTCACAAATTCAGATTTTTTGGCATATATATTTTCTACGGCTCCTTCGATGAATCGCCGATTAATGTAAACGTTCGTCAACACTGCATTCGAAAACTGGGTGTTGATAATATTCCTATAACCACAAAAATCTCCAAATAACTCAACAGCTTCTTAATGTTGGCGTAATCTGGAAATCGTTAAGTAAACCCAAGAATGCATTAGTCTCTTGATATCTTTGTCTTTGTCTCCTCAAGCGGCCAAATGGTTCGCTAGAAATATTAGTCATATTTGATTTCAGATAAATCGTTTTTTATTGGATTATCATTTTTCGGATAAATAAACTCCATATTTATGATTCCTGACATTAAAGCCATGTTATTTTAAATTCTATATATAATATACGGGACTCTTTCTAATAGAGGCTGTCACATAACACTATCGTAAATATGTCTTCTACATTTTGGGATATTATAAATATGGGTATAATTATTTTGAGTATAATTCAGTTTTTATGCTCAAAATCAACTAAAATCCCTTCCTATATTCAAAACAAACTTAAATGGCAGAAATGTATAACGTAAAAAAAGAGAAAAAATAGAGCTTAACTGTATTTGATACATACATGCTTCTAATTCTCATTAATTTCAAAGATTTTAGTCAACCTTCTTTACACGTTCAATTTCTCCAAAATAGTTTACCTTGCAAAATATCTTAAAGACCTAATTCTAATATGTTACGCATTTGCGTGTCAATTTTTACGTTAAGCCATTTTAAAACACAGGGGAAAATAATGGAAAAAAAATATTCCTTAGGCCTCGGAAATCCATTCAACTTAAATCCCGTAAAGCTTACATAAACTTTAAACAGTGGAATGTATCAATTTTCATCTTGTTAAAGCTCAGAAATTCCGAGCTTTGTGTATCTGGCAACTGCATGTGATTAATTAAACCTCGGTTGTTTTTTCATCCTTCCTCTGCTGCCGTTTTCTTTTAAAGAACTTACTTTGGAATGCTTCTGCAGATGAAAGAAAGATTTTATTCGAGAAAGGAAGTGAAATCCTCTTGCAACGCTTTAATTAAAGCTTTCATCTAAACCCAAGACACATCGAAAAACATCGGAAGTTATTCGTTTAGTAATCTTTAGATCAGAGATAAAAGATAAAATTCAGAGATGAAAGTTTATCAGCCTTCATATTTGGAGCTCGGTTCCTTTTTTTAATATCTCCTATTGTCATAATTCCACTTTGTGAATTATTTATCATAATGATCTTTGTTTTATAAAGACAAAGAAAGTCACAGGGAGACTAATTATTTTGTTTCATATTATCTTTTCCAGTAGCAAAATATTTAAAAATAATTCCAAGATTTCCAGATTTGAAAATCTTCTTAAGCTTATAAATAATTTAATTAATGCGATAGAGTTTAGTTGTAATATTGATTTTAACATATGTATATCGATATGAAAATTTTAGACTTTGATTCAAATTTAAATTTTATTTTTAGTGTAAATCATTGGCAATTTGAGAAGCGCTTTTTTTTCGAATTTTATATTTTTGAAATAGAATTTCGATACTTTAAATCTATTGCAAAATTTTTGCACAAATTTGGTGGTTTGAATCAAAATATTCCAATTTATTTTTTAATCAATAAGAAAATAAAAATAAAAAAGAAGCAATAATTTTTTTTAATCCGAAAAAAGGACGATTTTGCATACTGGACTCGTTAGCATACAAACCTTTTAATAACTGACATTATTGGATATTTATTCACAATTTAATATGTGCTGCATCTCTAAACTATAGAAAACCTTAAATTAATATTTATTTTGGCAATATTTGATTATTTGACAACGACTGAATATTTTTTGTTTCATTCACTTAATCACTGTTTTAATGCTTGCCATTGATTTTTAGCAGCTTTTAGGTTTTTTTTTTCTGAAATTATGAACAAATTTCATTTATATAAATACGGAGTTTCTATAAAATTAAAAATATAAAATTGACGAGGTTTAATAAAAGTTCAACATTTAAACAGATATTTCCAAATGATTTGGTAATTTAGATTTTCTTATTTAATGTACCAATGAAATATGGAAAGAAAAGAAATTTATGAATATCAATAATCTGTTTGATAAAATGAATTTATGATTTTTACACATATTACCTATACTTGATGGTTAGAAATTGATAATACTTTATATACTTCTACACTTTTCAAGAAATTAATACTTATATTATATCTAAAAATGTACAAGAAAATAATACTATGTAATAAATATTTTATTTCGAATATTTCTGTATTAATTTTCACATTTGAATAAGTAATTTTTTCAGAAAATTACAAACTTCGCATTAAATTACGCAAATTCATTTTTTTTTGTTCAAAATGAGCTGTAAAATAATGGAAGACACATATTACTTATGCTTGATGGTTAGAAATTGATAATACTTTATACACGTCTCAAGAAATTAATACTTATATTATATCTAAAAATGTACAAGAAAATAATATTATGTAATAAATATTTTATTTCGCATATTTCTGTATTACTTTTCACATTCGAATAAGTAATTTTTTCAGAAAATTACAAACTTCGCATTAAATTACGCAAATTCATTTTTTTTTGTTCAAAATGAGCTGTAAAATAATGGAAGACCTATCACGTAAAATAGAAGTAAAGAAGACGTAATTATATATAAAAAAAGAAAAAGAAGTAAACTTAATTACATTTGTTACAAACATGTTCCTAAATCTCATTAATTTTGCATCTCTTCTCTAAGTATCACAGCGAAGTATTGCATTGCAATTTAAACTTAGGTATACCTTATTTTAATACGATATCCATTTGTGTGACAATTTTATATGCAGCGCTTTAAAACAAGTGCAAAAAGTCTCCGTCTTGGGAATTCCATTAAGTTTAAATCGCGAAAATCTTGCGCAAACTTTAAGTAGTAGAATGTATCAATTTTCAGTTCGTTAGAACTCTGAACTTCCGAGCTTTGTGTATCTGGCAACTGCTTGTGATTAATTAAACCTCTTTTTTTTATTTCTTCCTTTTCTGCCTTTTTCTTTTAAAAAAGAAGTTACTTTTGAATATTTCTAGAGATAAAGAAATACTTGACAAGAGAAGCGAAGTGAAATTATCTTTTTCCGCTTTAATTAAAGGTTTCGTCAAAACCCAAGGGAAATCGAAGAACATTCGAATGTTATTATTAATTTCGTATTCTTTATATTGGCGATAAGAATAAAAATGAATAACGGGGGTGGAGAACTGCCTCTATTTTTGTGGCAAAAAGACAATTTATTCTTCTGTCAGAATATCATAATTCCATTCTGTGAATTATTTATCATAAGGATCTTCTTTCAAAAAAGAGCGGGGACATTCAGACGAGCTAATTATTGTGTTTGCTATTATTATCTTTTATTTTGTCATTTATTTACAAATTTTAAATAGTTGCAATTTTTAGATTTGTTCAGCTTTAAAAAATAAATAGTTTTTTAGTAGTTGCATTACTTTATCTACTATTTTGGATAATAGATGGCAGTGCCTGATTAGGTACGCATTCCATAGGGGTTTGTGGTTGTAATTATAATGAGATGAGATGCTGTTTTGTTAAGGCGCGAGCGCGTTGATGTCTTGTCGTTTGTGTTTGTTTTGTGTAAAATGTTATCATTAAAGAAATTGTCCCAATAACACATATCCTGTTACTCCCACTGCACGGATCATAATGTTCTTCATTCCACCCCAGTTTCATATTTTTCTGTATGTGTAAGTTTTGCATATCTGTAATTTAAAACTCTCACATTTACATATAAATGTATGCCTTTTTTCTCATCTTGTCATTTCTTCTGAGAGCCAAGGTGACCCGATGGAAAGGTCTCGTCTTGGAATATCTGATTTGTAACCCGATTCTACCGAAATACTAATGTGAAACCGAATCGAGTGCATTTAAAATCCCTCTGGTGTGGTAGCGAAATTTAAAGAGTCCGTATAAACTCATCCTGAAAATACGAAGCCCGTTTCAAAATAACCCTAATTCTCCTTTAAAATAAATATAACTAATCTAATTTAAACCAAACAAAATAAACTAATTTTCACAATTATTCATACTTATAAATAATTGTGAAAATTGATAGATTTCAATTCAGTTGTGAATATTTAACCATAGATGTCAAGAATCTCAAAATAAGATTTGATGTTAAATTTTCACCAAACTTTATAAATTTATTCCTAAATGAATTTTTCAAAACATTTTATTGATATGTATACAAAAGGAGAAAGAATATTAGCGCACCCGTACAACGTTTTAAATCTTAAAATGTACGATATGTAAGTTCTTTACGCTGAATGATTTGATTTTACGCTGTTAAAGCATTCGCTGTTGCCTTCGTACATTAAATTTTAACATTGCAGTATTTAAGTTGCTTACCGATTTTACGCTGTTGTTGAAGCATTTGTTGTTACCTTTATACAAATTGTTGCTGCCTTCCTTCGTTTCTCCAATAGTTCGAAAGAGCTGTATAAAATTCTATTGGCTGTTATAAATTTGGTCAGGGGTAATCGGGTAGTTTTTATTTTGAAATAGAATGAAAATTAATAGCAGTTTATGTTTATATTTCTAAATATCTAATTACATAGAATTTTTACAGAATTTAAATTTACAAGCCTATATACATTGCGAATATGTTAACATGTACCAATTCTACTCGACATGTTTAAAAAATAAATATTTTTTAAAAGTTTTGATAGAATTGTAGTTTGTCTTTCAAATAAAATCACCTCTGAAAGAAATATAGACTGATCTTTAAAACTAATCTAATTTAAATTAAAACTAATTTAAATTAAAACTAATTTAAATTTTAAATGATCTTTAAAACGAACTGAAAATACAGGAAAGTATTTAATATGGGTATGTATAATTTTGTTTGTTTTGTTGTAATTGTATTCATATGTTCAATGAAAAGTATTTCACAAAATAATGCTTGAAGTTTAAGATTATAATATTAAATTTAAAATAAAATGTGGTACAATTCGATTTTAATGGTGATTAAAAAGCACCAAGAAAAAAATTCGAAAAATTATAAAAATATATTCAAGTGCATTATTATTTATTAAGATAAATTTTGAACTTAAGAATCGCCTGCTATGTAGTGTGACGATTGAAATCGAACATTGGAAGATTTATTTTCTTGGCTGTTTTTAGTCGCAGTTACAATCGACAAGTACCAAACATTTTTATAATTTAATGGTAAATGATAAACCTCAATTTAGCAAATCCCAATTTTACATATTGCATTAATGAATATTGCAAGCAGAATTTTATCATATGCATAATATTACACGTAGGCTATAGATCTGGAAGTTCTAGACAAATAACTATAAATTTATCGAAATATTTATACTATCCAGTAAAATATATATATAAAATCCTTTTTAAAACATGAAGGTGAAAAACAAATCTAATATAATAATAAAAAACTTAAAAATTGTCATTTGCGAATGCATTTCATTTTATGATAAGTAAATTAAAATCTCCTGAAATATTTAGTATACAAATTTAAAATGTCGACTCATTGAAAAGGGCAAAATCAAATTAATATGACAATATAATAAAGAGCACTGTTTCATGAGCCCTATAAAGAGCACTATTTAATGCGCCCTATAAAGAGCACTATTTCAACAATTATCTCTATAAATTCTCGTCGGAAAGATAATTCTTTGACACTCCAGATTTTATTTTCTCAATACAGGGTGTTGATAAATAAATATCCCAGATTGGCAGATATGTTAACAGAGAACAAAAGAAAGTGCAGTCTTGTTGTTCATCAAAAATCAAAAATAACAGTTCAGTATTCGAATTCAAATCAGTTATAATCATTACTTTACCCTCTATCATTACGTGCCATTAATGCCCCTACGATAACATATCACATAATGTTTTCTGCATGCCTTAGTGTGAAACGTTGTAAAGATGCAGATGTTCGTGTATGGGGTTACTTGATTTTTCTTCTGAGACTCCATCGGGTCGCGGTGGCCTGGTGGTAAGGTCTCGGCTTCGGAACCGGAGGGTTTCAGTTTCGAGACCCGATTCCACCGAAGAACCGTCGTGTAAGGGGGTCTGTTGCACGTTAAATCCGTCCTGACCAAACATCCTCCCGCTGGTGTGGTGTGGAGAGGGGGGTGCCAGCTCAGGTGTCATCCTCGTCATCTGACCGTGGTTCAAAATTACGAGGTCCGTCCCAAAATAGCCCAAGTGTTGCTTCAAACGGGACGTTAATATAACTAAACCAAACCAAACCAAACTGAGACTCCATCAAAGAGTAGGTGTTTGTTCCCCTACTACCAAATGAGTTTTATAAACTTGCTTATCTGCAGGCCTTCAAAATGTCACATCAGGCATATTAAAAAAGTATAGGATGAGCTATCGAATGATTTGGATATCGTTCCTATTTTTGTAGGGGTTTACAGTGAACAATTATAACTATGTTGAATTTAAACTATGAAGTGTTATTTGTACTTTCCGAGGAACAACTTGGTTACACTTTGTTTCGTTTTCTCTTAATAATTCTTCAAATTTATATATAAAATAATTTATAAACGCTATGTATTATTAGTAAGATTTTCTGCTGCTTTTTCAAGACCATTTCACTTTGTGGACATTGTTTTTAAGTATTGAGCGCCGAAATGAATTCGTATGATTTGATAAATGGTGCATTTTAAATTCGCGTCAGAATTGTAGTTGAAAGTAAAAAAAGGCACTCTTCAGAATTCATTTTTTTCTATAAAACAAAACCTCTCACGATACGTTTCTATTTGTTCGGAAAATAAATTTTAACGTCAGATTTTTTTTCTCACAGTTAAATATATTTAGATCATATACTAAACCAAATATTACCCTTTCTAACGTGACAAATTCCGATACTGATATTTGACACCCACAAAACATCCTTTATGCTTCGCTTTCCCTCTAATGAGTGTGTCTGGGAGGAGGGAGATATTTATAATGTCTTTCTATTATATAAAAAAATTATGTCAACATTGCGTTTTATTGCTTTGTGATTGGTAAATAGCAAATCACCTGACCCATGATATTTGAGATGTTTGTTTTATCAATATTGTTTTAAATATTTAATGTAAATTATTATTACGTCTCAGTATTTGTATTTCACTTGACGATGACATGGAGACAAAAGAAAGTAAAAATTTAATTTTTAATTTAAAGTAAAATTACTTAATTACTTAATTTACTTAAATTAAGTAATTTAATTAAAATTTAATTAAATTTAAAAATTTAATTAAATTTAAAAATTTAATTAAATTAAAATTTAATTAACACCAAATGCGTTAAAAGCAATATTTGTCTTAATTCTAGTTTTAGACACAGTTGTGACAATACCAATGAAAGCCTTTCAGTTTCTTTCTTTTTCGAATAATATTCATTTTTCGTACCACGGCCATTAATCATCTGAAAACAAACAACACTCGTGTTAACCCTGCATTTTTAAATCGCGATATTAGATGAAGAAAAAAAGGTGAAGAAAGACTTGACAATTTTTCAAAAAGTTTTTATTTAAATTGTTTAAAATTTTACAGTTAATAATTTCTTGTTTTAATTCTTTATTCCTGAAGACAAAAAAGTTAAAATTATGATAAGATTTCTTATGAATTTTAATTAATGCTAAAATATATTTTTTATTTGGAACTGAGATTTTTTGATCATGACGACATTCTTAAAACGGATCGCTTTTGTTGTCCAGAGGGAAGGAATCAATCCCTTATAAAACTCCATTAACCTGCGGACATGCATGGTTAAAGAACAACAGCGAGGCGAGCAAAAGCAAGCACTGGGCACAGCTCCCTTAGTGTATATATATATATAAAATAAAATAATGCTTAGTGAAAATCTTTTTCTAATTTTACAACTTTTCTTGAAATTCTGTGAAATCTTTCCGTGATTTCCATTTACTGAAATAACTCGATCAATTATTGTTTTATTTTCAAACTTTTTTTTCAAATTGTTTCATTTTTTCACAGTAGAAGCATTTCTCTAAGTTTTACCAAGAAAAATCTTTTTTTTTTGGTCATCTTATGCATTATATATTTGCGAAACTGGTTTTCCTGGTGTATATCAATCAACGATTTACACATATTTTGCTGACAGTTGTAGATATATATAACACAAAAATTGATTGTTTTACTATTTCTTCTGTTGTTTTATTTTGCCATTTTAAAAGCAAGCATTCCACACAAGTGCTCTTGAAAATGTTTCTGCACTTATATACCATGGTATCAACAACGCCAATTCGAGAAAACCATTTTTAAACAAAAACAAAACAGGTGCATTTAAAGCCATTATTTTCCACTTTGCAAGATTATATTGCAAGCATTTCCAGACCTTTTATTGCGTTCATATTTTGTTGTTTCAATGAATTGTTTCTTGTTTATGTCAAATAAAACTTTCTTACCTTTATAGAAGTAAACATCCTTCCCGAAATACTTGTCAGATACATACACCATAAATAAAGGTAAGAAAGATACACCAGAGATACATACACCATAATACGTGCATTCATGCATACATAAATCGTATGCAAACTTTTCCTGCACTGATACTGTCAGCTATTGTTACTTTTACAATGGCGAAAAAAGTCTTCTATTTTGGTGGAACCACTAACATCTCGGGAAATAAAAAAAATCCGGGTTTTTTTTTTTTTTTTTCCTACGGAAAAAGAAAACCTCAGGAAACGAAACAAGATAAGAAGACACTGGAAGGAGCAGGAACAAATCTATTAGAGCCAGGGTGCATGTGCGAAGCATTGTCCTCAGAAAAGGTAATTTAATCGCAGGTGTAGGACTTGTTGTCTTAATCATTGGGTGAGATGGTGAGAGGTTCGCTGAATGGATGATGGCCTATTTTTAGGTTTTTATTATTAGATCATCCATTACTGAGAATGAGTTTACCAAGTGTAGACGTAGGTTGGTGGTACGTGCACCGATGTGTTGGTGGTAAACTTCGTTATTTTTATGTGAGTAGATGGAAATTGGATTGGACGTCACATTTTTGACGGTGGATGGAAACTGACTAAAATGGAAGGATACTCTGAGATGTGAAGGTCGTGTCTAAGTTGAGTAAAATTGTTTGAAATAGAAATTTGTATGAAAAAAAATGTCTGTTCTTTTTGATATTGAAAAGATCATTCAGGATTGAAAGGTTGTGTTAATATTAGCATAGTTGATTGCAGAGTATGTCAATCCTGCTAAATTGTCAAATGGATCTGTATATTTTGACATGTGAAACTGTAGATTGTTGATGAAGTATTTAAATTATTTTTATCAAGCTCACATCTAATGAAGGGAATTTAAATAAGGAATCGAATAAAATAGATCTAATAAATCTCTAAATAAACTCTTGACAATAATGTCTTTATATTTGATAAAATAAGAAATATTCATCTCTGTTATAATAAATGAGGGAAGTCAGCCTTTTTTCTAGATTTCCATTACTATTTTTTTTTCTTATTTGACATAGTTTGTAGTAAAAAAATAACAAACTTTTTGTAAAAAAAGGGGGGGACGCAATTTCTGTTTTTCAAATTTAGTTTTTGCATTGCCTACTTTCACGAATCTTGTGTTTAAATGATTTTATCAGACATATTGCTTATAACAGCATTTCTTAAGAATCGTATATAAGAATTTGTTTTGTAAGGTCACTTTTTACTTTCTTACATTGTATTATAAACGAAGCATAAAAAAAAGCGTTGTAATCGACCAACAATTCGAAAGATATTTTGATGAATCTCCGCGTTTTAGATCACCCGAGTTCGCGAAAAACATTTCTGGCATTATATCTGCCAATGCCTCTATCGACCTGCCTGCCTGTCTGTGACAAAGATAACTAAAAACACTTTGAGCTGGAGGGATGAAATTTGGTTTGTGGTTTTTACACTAAATGTGTAGATTTTTATTCAATTTTGAGCAAAAACTATTCAGTAGAAGTCTGCCTGCCCGGCAGTCCGAATACATTTCCTACGATAGCAACAACACGACAGATCTGTATGGATAAAATCTGATGCGTAGATTTAACATTTTTTGTGTATACACTTATCAATTATTGAACCAAATCCATCAGAGATTGAATGGCTGCCGGTGTATTACTTCAGAAGCATATGAACGGGATAACTGAAAAACGCAGGGACTTAAATATATGAAATTTAATTCGTGATTTTGTGAATGGAATTTGAATTCTGTGTCAAATCTTGGCTTCAATCGATTGGCATTCGATGTTTCTAAAAATTAATTTTCCCTTTATTGAAGAATATGCAAGAAAGTTTTGGGAGACTATTCCTACTTTTAATCATTTTCCAAATAACTTTTTGCAAAGTCTTATTGAGTTCTATTAACAGATATTTTAATACTTTATGAGGGAATGAGTTAATTGAATGATATATTTAGTTTCATTGTATTTTTTCCACGCATGATCAGATGTAGCAGATATTAGCCGACTTAATATAGCCCCGAAATTCGACAAATAAGTCTCATTAGTTTGATTATGTATTAAGATGTTGAGATGTGAAATAGACAAAAGCAGCGACATGACAGCTCAAGTAGAGGGAATGTGCAGTTAGTAGATGTCATAACCCTATGGTGTGTTTTCTACAATGCTCTATTGTATAAATGCAGAATATTGCACCCTGTTGTCTCAGTCCAGGATTCGATATGTATTAACAATTCTAATGATAAAACTGCTTACAATTTTTATTTCACTCAAATCTTATATATTTTTTAAATTTCGTATATGGCCAGATAGAACATTTGTTAACGGATTTTATCCAAAATGTATTATAAATCTATATATTTACTGTTAAGAGATCAATTTTCGTCTTTGTAGCTCATTGTATATTTAAACTGCCAATGTTAATGACTAACAAATCGACGTGAAGACATAATTCAAAAAATGTTTTTTGGACCCGGGAGAGTTTTAAAAAATTTTTATGAAATGAAAATATAAAGATTGTTTCTGAAAACTATGAAGAAGAAAGCACGAGGCTGAATATTTTGAATATTACAATACTTATTTATGTCCGAGAAATTAAAAATAAACAACTAAAAAGTTTTCCTATGGTTGTTATTGAACAATGCTAAAAACAATACTATACAAAAAACATAAAAAATCATATACTTCACACACTGAATTTATAATATCCAAACAGCCGAAATATTTAAAATCTGAATATATTTATGGGAAAAAAAAATTTAGTTTGTGATCCATCCATATTTTCTTTGAAATTAATACGAAGTACAAAGAAGTAAAAAGATAATTGTTATATGAATGAATTGGCTCCGGATATTGAAGATGAAAAAATGTGATATATTAAAATAAAAAATATATATAAAAAAATATAATAACGAATTTTGTTGAATTATCATTATCTCCTTCTCCAATCTTTTCATAAAATATTATTTTCTCAAATGTTTATTCCATAAGATATGTATAAAGAATCTTTTATATTTAATCATGCAAAAATAATTACTTTTCTATATTCTTCTTCAGATAATCCAAATATATAATAACATAGTCAAAAGAAATATATTTTCTTAGTTTCGTTTTATTTCGAAATTGGTTTGAGATGAAATTCATTAAGTTTGTATATGCAGAGTTAGAGTTGCCTTCTACTTTATATATTCTTATCACTGTCTGTTGTTTGAAACCACGTGTCATTCTGCGCCTTATAATTGATTCTAATCGTTCATTTGAATTTCATGATGAACTTGGTTACCGGATACAGAAATAAATCACAAAATTTATTTTTTTTGTAGAAACAGGAATATTTTTTATTCTGTAGTTAAAATTTATTTTCCATTTATTCTCTGAAATTATTTTCTTTTTTTGTATTTAGTAATTATAAATAATATTATTTTAAGTATGAAAATTATAATTGCGATTTACTGTTTTCTAATTATTATTTAGGCATTTACATAATTTTTCTTCCTCATAAGGTATTCCTTTCAAATATAATACAACCAACTTTTAATTTTATTATTATTAAGTAAAATAATAAATCGAAATAGAAGATGTAAAAATATATATATATTTTCCAATTAATTGAATTTTTTTTTTCTAAAATACATTAGAAGAGTTATCTCATCGCGATATATATATTTTTTTCTTTATACTTCAGTTCTTTCATTTCAAAATGAGAATGAAATAGATGGAATGTTGATTTGTTCAAAATCATACCAAAAAAGATTTTTTATGCAGACTTAATATCAGAAAACATTTTACTACATATTTTCAGCTATTGTTAACAAATGAAGATTTTAATATATGTTTTACTCGCGGGTGATGGGAAATTATTTTTTTTATTATTCTTTTGCTTCCTCAGAGTAATCTTCTTATGCAATTTTTTTTAATTAAAAATATGCATGTCCTTATGAATAAACATTTTATTATAAAAAATAAATCCTATATAAAAACCATTTACAATTTACTGTTTTAAGATGCATTTTGTTATCTTCGAGGGTATGATAGTGAAATATAAAATGTATCTAATTTTCTTTAAATACAAAAAAGAATCTAAGAAAGAAATGACAATATCAAGACCCCCCCCCAGAAAAATGCATTCCAAATTCCATATATGTGTATTTATCTAAACAATTGAAAATATATATTCAAAGCAAATAATATCTTTCTTCTTAAAATTATCTTACTAATATTACTGCTTAAGTAAAGAAAATGTCATGGTAGCTATATAAAATGTATGTAAATTTTATAAAAAATGACGCTTTATTATATTTCTTTTGTTCAAAGCTTCAGGATTATAATATATTCTTATGAAATGATAATGATTTAATAAGTCTTTAACCCTTATTTTCATCTTTACTTGGCTTAATATTCAAAGTAATCTTGTTTTTTTTTTTGGAACAGAAATACTAATGTTATTTCTATCAATGGGTCAAGAAATGAATGCCAAAACGACATCTATCTTTATTAATTATGTATAATGTTATCTGCATAAATTTATTTAATTTTTTCACTTCCTTTATTTATTTATTTAAAATAGTGCAGATTGTGTTATGCTATTTTATTAATTTCATTTTCAATATTTTATACTCGTGTGCTCCCACTTGAGAATCGATAATAGCAGAGTTAATTATTTACATCTTCATCGATAATAAATTTTGCAAGAATCCGACACAAAAAGCCGTTTTGTATAATCATTTCAAAGACACAAAATTTAAAGATGCTTTCCTCTTTGTTCAATAAACAAATGAATAAAAAGATATTTGTCTTATCTTCTAATCTTAGTTCGCGAAGTGAGAACAGAACATCGATAAAAGTCTCCCACTTCGTATAGATATAGTTTTTTTTTCTTTCTGCAATGAGGACCAGACTTTTTTTCATTCGTCTGAAAGTAACGATTCAGATAATCTGTTAAATGTTAATCGATGAAAAAATGTAACTGTTTTTGAAATTGCGGATTAAGGCGTGCTAAGTGTTTCAACGTGTCGTTCCGATAATTTCTTTTAAATGGATTTTTTTTGTACTTGCAAAATCGGTCTGGTTATAGGCACTGTAAATATGAGAATTTATATAAAAGAAAGTTTAAGCTTCAAGACATGATTAAAACTAAATTTCCAATCTGTTTAAAAACATTTCATCTGTTTAAATGTTGAGTTTTAAATAATTATTAAGAACTCAAATTAAATTGATAATTATATTGAACGTTACGTAAAATATTGATTTCAAAATCAAAAGGAAGTTTATATTGAGTTTAAAAATGTATGCAGTATCAGAGCTATTTAATTTTTTTATAATCTTTTCTTGATGTCGTCAAAAATAATACTCTTACCTTCAGTTGATTGCTTGATTTATTTATGAATTAGATACTGATATTAAATATTCTGGACAGAACCTCTAAAATTCCAGCTGTTGTCAGATAACAAAATCGCTGTCCGAGTCTCCAAACTTCTACCTGAGATTGACTTCACCATGAAAACGGTTGTACAATAACGAACACAAAGTCCATTTTTTGAGAATTTTTTGCAATCGTAGATTTTTTAATGACTATGTTCAGAGTGAATTTTAAAAAATGATCTAAAATGGTCAATTTTGAATTAGTGTATAAAAAAAGATTGAAAAAAAAAGCATCTATTCATCCAAATTATAACAGTTAAGTGAAAGATTTAAAAAAAAAATTGAAAAAGTTTTTTTAGGGGGGGCTTAAAAGAAGGATAAAGCAACATTCTTATTTAGAGGTTTATCAAATGAATTTGCTTAAAATTTTGCTGATAATTTAAGAAATGTGTTTCAATTTTCCTGAACTAAAACTAATATGTATTTCTATCCACTCTTTAAATACTGTGGTTCGACTGATAAATAACACGATATTTTCGATTTTTTTCAAATTGAGCCGTATATAATATATCTCTAAATAAAAATATTACTTATTTTCTGGTTAAGAAATCGAAGAACATATTGAAAAAATATTAAACCTAATTTTACCAAAAAATATGCATTTACTTTTAATTTGCGATGTTTTTCGTAAGACAATTCTACGAAAGGTCAGAATTTGATAAAATAGCAATTAGTGATGTAAAATAACATTAAAACATGAAGAAATGCAAATATAATTAAACCCCAGTGTAACTTCTCCCAAAATAAATTTATAAATCAAATTCTAACGGTTTCATATAGAAATCTATCCAAACATTAAGAATATAAAGTTAAAAATATCTTATTTTCGCAAAAAATTGACTTTTCAAAGCAGTTACCTACTTTAGTTTTTAAATTCGCAGACTTATCCATAACGGAGGATTTATAATATGCGCCAAACTCATGCATGACGGGTAGCGAATCCGTTATGTTCTGACATCCAAACCAAGGTTCAGCCAAGGAACAAATATAAAATGCTTTTTGCCTCTAGTTTCTTTTGAGATTTATGAAAATCATGAGTTTAATCGAAAATTCATTACGTTTCAAAGTTAAAACCGCCTTGTACTAATAATGAAGAACGATTTGATACGTTGTAACATATTCAAACAAGCACCTACACAAGCTCACTTCGTATTAGTAATGTGGACCATCCTTCCCAAATCATTAATTTTCAAAATAAATAGGTGTGGTGAACAATATTTAATAGTCCTTCCACTGAATACTTGATTTAGCCAGAGAAAATTAATTGTTCGGAGGCGTGACAAGCTGTTTTTAACTCTGTAAAATGTAGAGATAGCAGTACATGCTTCATCGTGGGCATTTGATAATTCATAATTCTAACCATTTAATTAAAAATAATCATACCTTAACCCATAAATGGTAGTTCCTATAATTTATGAACTTCTTAGGTTAAAAGTGAAAGTAACAATTTTACACTGATTATTGAATTTAAAAATGATTATTTTTGGTGAAAATGGAAAAGATGCAGTATTTTAAAAAAATATTATTCGTAAAATTTCGGATTTATACAGAATATATTAAGATTATGATTTTGTATAAGCAAATGATATATATTTGTATATGTATTTTCTATATGGTTTTGTTCATAAAATTTATAAAATATTTATAATATTGCATCTAATGGTATGTTTTTTAATTCAGTACTTTGAAGTTGTGTAATTTTAATCCTTAAATGATGAGCATTAAATTCCAAAATTAAATTCGGTTTAGTCGTTTGAAAGTACAGTATGATCATGAATTTGTTTTACTTCAAATAATATGGCAATAAATTTGCTGCAAGTAATATATAGGTCATCAGTTTTATTATTTTGGCAAGGTATCTTAAATACATGCGGTCTAAGTTTATAAGTTTTTCACAAAATGGAATTACTGTATTTTAATTAAATCTCTGATAATCTAAACTTATTGTAAAGGAGAATAATTGTGGATGGGAGGAAAGCGTTTACACTCTAAAAACAGTCCATTTGACTTTGAGCTACCAAATTTGACATATATATACTTAATTGGGGGGGAGGGGGAATTATTTGCTTCAAGGAGCAATTTTTTGTAATCTTAATAGGAATTCTAGTTAATTAAAATAAATCAAAATAGTGAAGTTTTTTTTCGTGTGGGGGGGAGGGGTAACTTCAGAAAATATTCGCACACCAAAATGATTCTTATGCGATTTTAAAGTTTAAAAAATTATATTTTGAATAATATCAAGTGTTTTAGAGTATAATTTTTCTACTTTTAATCAATTTAAAAATATATATATCTTCTTTTTATAATACATATTATTGCAGAAATGAAATTCATGTCGGTTGCTTAATAGCTACTAATATTGCAACCTAGATTTTCTTTTATTAAAGATGAGGATCAGGATATCAAGATTCAGCTTATTTTTTTTATGGTGATATATATTTTTCCATATCAGTATTCCATAATAACAACATAAGGCATGCTTTTAATCATTTATTTATTAAATTTTGTTGTCTGTTCAATTAACATTTAACGTCAGGGTTAAATAATGGATAAAAATCCTTTTTTTTAATTATGCACATTTCTGAACTGCTGATTTCACCAGTGATATGTTAAATGCATATCCCGGAGCAATTTTTTTATTTAATTCCATTATAATCTTAACTGAGAGCCATAGAAATGAAATTTTGACGATTTTATGCAGTAACTGCCGAAAATGTTATTACACAAAACTGACTTTTACTCCATTTTAATATTTTAAAAAAATTTTAATAGTACCAATTTATTTGTGCTTCAAATTCCTCCCAAATTTCGTCAATTTTTTAAAAACTTTTTTAGTATAATTTTAATAATAGAATTTATTGTTGCAGTATGAATATTTTCCTTGTACCGTCAAATATTTAATCACATGATTTTCTCCTACTGCTCAAAGCAGAGGTAGAAGGATTCTGTTTAATATTTGTTTACTTTCTTCTTCTTTCTGCAATTATAGTTACAGTATCTCGAAAGTTAAAAGATAGATTATTCAGAGACGATTGCATTTTTAAAGCACTGTGATATCATAGCACTTGACTATATAAATATTATTCATACAGGTTGTCTACTAAACTCCTTCTACCTCACATTCACTTGAGAATGCCGACAACTATTGCCATAAACTTGGTGTCTAGGTATAGTAAAAATAAAGATTTTCTAAATTGTGACTTTTTTATTTAGAAAATGATATAAGTAGTGAAAAAAATTGTAAAATTATAGAGCCAACCGATTTAATACTAAACTATACCTTGATCGCAGTAATGTTAAAAACAAAACTTATAAAACACACATTTTTGGCCGCATTACAAAAGAAACACACTGAAAATTTAAAAAAAAAAATTCTCAGAAGATATTTTATTTTTGTCATTTAAAAAAATTTAGAAGCATCCTGCACTAATAACTACACCATCGTGTAGGCATTTATTGTTCAACAGATTTTTTTCTACTATCGCAAGTTGTTACGGCCCAAGTTTTGGAGATAGGATCGTTTATTCCTCTGTTTACCATCAGGTAGCTCTGCAGTCGATCGCACAGTGTAGCGCATGGCTACATTGTTCTACCTAGACACAAAATTTATGATAATAGTTATCGCTGTTCTCAAGTTAATGCAACATATAAGGGCTTTAGTGGATGATTTTATATGCATAAACAGAACAAATGTATGTTTATCAAAATATTTTACCCGTAATATGTGTCGCTTTGTTTGTGATGTGTGTTTAAAATCTGATCTCTAAAATAATTTTGGGGGGCTATTTTTAACATGACTTTATGCATAGATTTAATTGAAAGTAAACGCAATCTATGTCTTAGGCTAAACAACTGGTCGCAAAAGCTGTCTAGCTTTAAAATAGTTTTTGGTTAAGAATGTAATTGAATTCTTCAAAAAAAGAGGAAAAAATTATGCATGATATTCAGAAGAATAATGCAGTTTTTAAAGTATTTTGCCAAAGTTCACTTTTTGTGTATTTTTTTTATAAATATACAAAAAATACATAAATTACTAAATTTCTTAGCTTAGTAAACAAAAAAAAACATGTCTTATTTCAATTTTGATTTATGTATTGTATTTTGTGAAGAGAAAGAAAAAAAATCATAATACGGTGTTTTTTAAAGTCCGGAATAAGAAGTTGTCGAGTAAATATTTATGCATAAAGAATTTGAAGAACTATTAAAAAATGTTGCATATATCTTTTTAGATATTAAAGCTTTTTTCTTATTTGCTTCTTTGAGCAAACATAAATTTACTGAACATACTCGCTTCTCGCAATCCTTTCTTTCCCAATGTAATTTTGATAAACATAATTTTAGAAATAATTAATTTTATATTTTTCTGTGTTACATTTCCGCTGACTTACTTTGTTCTTTATTATTAGTAACTTCTTGATATATTAGTAGTCACTGAAGAGAAAGAAGAAAAAAAGCATCCCTGAAAAAAATCATACTTATGGTGTAAAAAGTAAATTTTAAAAGGATATGAAATAAAATAAATCAGAAAAATAATGTTTTTGATACTTTTCGACAAAATATCCCTTTTCCTAAATATGAATGTTAACATTAATAGAATAAACCGGTTGTTGACAAATTAAAAGCCCATTCAAAGAGAAAATTTTCGATTATAATTAAACCATATCTTTTAAAAAATGACATAAAATATAAGTAACTTTTACTTACTATATTTGCATTTCAAAAGTTATAAAACCTTTGTGCAAGCTGAGGTTCGAACTCGCAACGTTAGGGTTCATAGCCGAGTAACATAGCCACTAGACAAAAGTGTACACTCGTGTTCGGAATTTGTTATCTGACTTTTATGAAGTTACCACCCCAATACTCCCAAACCAGTGAGTCGGTGGAGTTTGTCGCGCCAGTATGGCGAGCGACGAACGTGATTATCGCGACAGGCGTTATGGCGAGCGACGAACGTTGTTATCGTGCCAAGCGTTATATTGTGATAAAAAAATTATAAGTCTTTTCCTATCTAAATTTGAATTACGAGACCTAACTCTATCTAATGTAGAAAAATATTTAAATTTGATATCAATCTAGCCTAGCCAAGAATATAATTAGCTAGATATTAATGCTTCTATATAGTGAGTGAAAACACAGTGTAATCTTCGCGGTAACATCTGCAAAGAATAAATTGATGAAAAGCAAATTGGATTGGAAGTAATGTAAGTTGCGATACTTCAGCATTACGTGTTAGATGGCGCTGTAGTGCAGAACAGCTACAGGACGTCCTTGAAGAAATTTCCAATCATGTATCACTCACTCTTCAATTGCAAGTATGTTGTTACGAATTTTAAGAAATTAAAATTTTATCTAATGTATTTGTCTTCAAAAATGATTAGAACTTAACAAATTAATGAGATTTTCCCTTATTTCCTCATCAGTCTAGCTTAGACTGTTATAAAACATCAGGGTTTTATATAGTGAGGGAACACCCTGTGTAATTCTCACATAAACTTCTGCAAAGCATAAATTTCTAAATAGTAAATTCGTTTGAAAGCATTGCTAGGAAATTTAACCTCTTTTGCGTTAGATGGCTCTGCGGGACTGAATTCAAGGACTCTCAAGCTTTGAATTTCAAGGAGTCTGGCTTTTGACACATAACTGTTGTATATTCTTCTGAAAGACAAATAATTCCTGGAGAAATTTAAGCCCTGAACTGTTTATTGAATTCCATAGTTAGGAATTGCTGCATCGTGACATATGGTTCTAACACAAAGAAATTACTTCTGCTTCGACTTTTAGTAATTGTTACAGTATTTGGACAACTATCGATTGAGCTATATGTTTCTATTTGCTGGTCAATGTTATCAGTTGATCTATTCTGGAACTATTTAGGCTTACGGCTTTTGATAAAAGGCTGCCTGATTTAAGATCCCTTTTTAAATAAACAGCTTAAATTAAATCCAAATTAAAAAAAACATTTTAAATTTAACCACACATTAATGATTTATTTATTGATCGAAAAGGAACGTTTTTATTTAATGTGACTCTTGATTGCATGGCATTTACATTTGTACTACCTTATTTAAACAGACTCTCAGTAGTTCCAAATTCTATAACGCAGAGTAGATATAATGAAGTAGTTAAGAATCTGATGGAACAGCTTTGAATCAAATTTTGCTTGACAAAATTAATATTATCCTAATATAATCAAAGAAATTTGCATTTTTCGAAATGCAATATCTTTATAAAAATGCATGTTTTTATTTAATGTGATTCATGGTCACATGGTACCTGAATTTCTACGTAGGTTATTTAAGCAGATGCTCGTTTTTTATAAAATCTGTAATCTTGAATGAGTATAATGAAGCAGTTAGGAATCGGATGGAACAACTTTGAATCAAATACGCTTGAAAATGCATTAATACTATCCTAATATAACGGATATTAACGGAATTTACAATTTTTAAAATTTGACATCTAGACAAATAGTTCCTTTTTTAAACCAATCTAACTGCCGCTCTAACATCACAGCGGATTTAGACAGATGCCTAAAAATAGATATCTCCAACTGATTTAGGAGATAGAATTTCAAATGCTAAATCTGTGAACCTAATTTTATTTATCTGGCTCTTTAAATTTTGTATTAAATTTTAAATAAATAAAATCTTTTGCTTGTACTATGGCAGTTAGCCAGATAAACATATTTTGAAGAAGAATTTCGTTTCAAAATTAATTAAAAATTTACAAAATTGGGGTAAAAACAGAATACCAAATTATATTGGTTTAGCTCAAAACAATTTTGATTTTATGTCCATTTATAAACATATATAATTCCAACAGTGGGCATCGGATTCAGGAAAGTCTAAAACTCGGGGTGTTCGTCAAAAACTGGAGTTTGAATTTTTCTCGATTATAATATTTTCTTTTTCTATATGAGAGAGTAATTTTCTTTAGAACAAAGAATTAAGGAGATTTTCATCCATGGATCAGCCCTTCTATCTTTACTGTGTCAATTCAAGTCCCGGGATCCCGCTTTCGTTTACATAACTATCAAAACCAGATATTATTTTAAGCTGTAACTTTTGTCAGATTGAAGTAACAAAATATTTAATATTTCGTTCTTTCAAGAAGATTGGATTTGGTATCTTGACATAAGAAAAAAAAAAGAAAAATTTCAAGAAATTGTTTTTAAGTTAGCTTTAGTTAAAAAAAATAATGAAATTTTAAATTAATTTTCATCAAATGAGTAAAACAAATATGGTTGAACCTTTTAATGCAGTCGATATATTATTTAATCAGTACATGTGGAACCGAGCTTCGCTGGACTTTGTGTTGAAAAATCGTAATTTAAATCCTATCATATGCCTCGTTTAGTTATAAGCGAGATCTTATTGAATTGCCAAAGCGGGATCAAACAGGAGAAAAATGCATGGGAGTCCGAAGCTCTAACAACTACTCCATCTTTGATATGAAGGCCATGTATAGCCACATATGAATATTTAGTTATAAAAAATGTTTTTTTTATTGTGTAAAATCGCGTTATTCCAAGAAAAACACCTATATAAAGAAATTTAAAAGGCAAAGCCTTTATCAAAATATAAAATTTCAACGAAATAATTAGAGGTTCCCGAGATACATGAAATATATATAATATGAATTACTCGTTTAAAGCTATAAGATAGGTTCGGACATTTTTTTTAGTATAAAGAGTTATATATCCTGTTAGAATTATTAAGAACATAATTAAAATTTAAAAATCATAAAAATTAAAAAAAACAATGTAAAAATCTAACTAAGAAAGCTATTAAAAATGTAAACGGTTCTTGATTTTATGAGAACAAGTTGTCCTTGTAAATCAAAATTCACCTAGAATACAGCAAAAAAGAACTATTGAGATCACCTAAAATTGTAAGGATCTTAGGCAGTTTACATACTTTGCCTATTTATGAATCTGGCACTACATATATACACTCATTTTACATTTTGTTATGGTTCTCCGCCAACCCATTAGTAATATGAAGAGACTAACAAATGAAAGTCAGTCACTGCAGGTTTTCAAAAGCGCTGTCCAATTAATTCGTAAATTTCTGCCTCACCAGAAAGCACGTAAGCCTCGTAACACATTGGCAATATTAATGGTAGCGGGTTGAAGCAATTAAGTTGCCCTGGAAGCTTTTGTGAGGTGCTTTACTCAAAATTAGCGAAAGATGTTCCTTTAGATGAAAATTGGGAGATTTATGAATGAGGGAGAAGTTTAAATTGTTTAACGATTTTGCGTGCACATTTTGACGGCACTTGTGCGGGTTGTTGTTAGGCTGTGTGAATTTGAAGTTCATTCAAACAAAAGAGAGTGGCTGTTTTCTAGATGTGCACGATATTTATTAAAAGTAAGTGAAGGACTTTCGTGACTTTGGGTCATTCGTAAATTCTCAGTTGAAAAGTGCAATACTTATGACCGATTGCGCGTTAGTTATTATTTTTTTTTATTTGTTGCGGTCTTATTTTTTCAAAAACAGAAAGTGAAATGTCAGCAAACTGTAACGCTAATTCTTTCTCAAACAAGATCGTTCTTTTTTGCGGTTTTAAGTAAGCTATTAGATTCATTTTTTTAATGTAAAAAATTACAAATATGAATAAATTGCTTTCTGGTTACAAAAAAAAAAGCGGTGGGCATTTAATTTTTGTATTTTTTTAGTTGCGATAAATAGTCAAATGTTAACTTTTATTAAATATAGATCCATTCGTAATTTTTCCAGTATTTGAAACAAGACTTTTAAATTGATTTTGCACTCACTATGCAGCTTTAGCTTGATGTCTTAGAATTTTGAAATACTGTATACTTGTGTATTCTCAATGATAGAGCATTAATTAAAGGTTTTCTCTTATTAAATGACTTATTTTCAGTTATTAAATGACTTTCATTAAATTAAAAAAGTTAATTCGATTAATTTTTTGATAATTCTATAATATTTATATGTAGAATAATTGGAGACTAAAAAGTAGTCAAAGGAAATATTTTAGTACATTGGTACAAATGTTTATATTTTAAAATATTTTTTATCAAATTTATTAAAATTAATAAAATACATATAACTATTAATTGAATTTCCCCTTTTTCTAATACAGAAGTCTCTATGTACAAATGGTCTCCGTGGGCTCATTATATCATCGAACACTTGTTAAATTCAAAAGGATATGCAATAAGAGAAAAAGAAATTAAATTAATATTTTCGAATTTGATACTGCTCATAAATTCATCTTAAACCAACATTAAAACTTGTTATAAAAATCCTGTTTACGCTGAAAATAATCTCGTTGAAAAGAGGCGATTCTATGTTTTTAATTTATTCCATCCATTGAATCAAATGCTCAGTGTAAAGCAATCAAAAGAAAGCAACATTTTATCTTTATTGATCATTTTGAAATTTACAAGAGACACACAAAGCTGGTATTTCAATTTAAAACTATTAATTCGTCATTTTATAATGCAGTTAAGTGTTGAAATTATATTTGCATTTCAATAAAGTGGTAAAAAATTTGAAAAAATAATGCCAAACATATACTTGCAGGATTTTAGACAAATCCAAATGAATAGAAATGTGAGTTTCGCTTACTAGGAAATATACTTTGCATTATTAATTCATATGTTTGCATTTAATTTTGTGCACAACAGCCATTACTTTATTATGCGATGTCTTAAGAAATTCATTCAAATATATTTATTAAATATATTAAAGTTAAGGATTTAAAACAGAGTCTCAAGTCTCGTCTAAAACTTTAAAGTAAAAATAATTGAAGTAGACTGTTTTGTGTGCACAAGATAAATGCAGTGTTTTAGTTTAAAATACCATGTATTGAAATGAAAGAATAATCATTCGATCTTACGAATATGACCAATATATTTAACCAAACGTTTTAACGAATAAAATGTAAAGTATAGGACTTAACCCGAAACCTGCGCTCCAGATTTTTCTCGATTTAAGAAATGTATCTTTAGAATAATTTTAAAGACATTTCTCGAGAGTGATATTCATGAAACGAAAGAAAAAGAATGTTTATCAAATGCGTTGTTAATTATATTTCCATTAAAGCATCGATGAATTAATCTTATTTGGGAATAAAACATGAGTATTTGAATTCAAAATTTTCACATGATTTTATGGAATTTACAAATATTTATGAAATGCATTTTTTTTTCACTATGTGTTCATCAAATGTCTTTATTTGAAGCTTCGGAATTTTTTTTTCAATTAAATCAAAGAAGAATTTTCCTAAAAATTATATCTTAAGACATTTTTAAAAAAAATGTCTTCCGACTGGAAAGCAAGGAAGATTTTTTTATATATGAGTTGCTATATGGTAAAATAAATTTCTGCGTTAGAAGCAGTCAAAATTAGGGTATGGAAATCACTTTTCAGCCCCTAACTTTTAAGATGTTGCAATTATCGAAAAATTTAAATACAACAGTTTTTCGTCTTAATGAGGCTCAAATTTGGCTAATTGGGGTTTTTTCTTCAATATTAAGAAAGTTATAGCGAAATGGAAATTTTCCCTCGTCACTGTTTCCGACCCCTTTCCGCTAGGTGGAACTTTTACGAACTCGTCCGAGACTTTTACATTTCTAACAAAATATTCCAAAGTAGTTAAAATCCAAACACGATTTATCTCTATATATTATATAACCCAAGACCTCCCTCCGTTCAAAAGTTACATAAATTTTGAACGAAGGCAGGCTTTGGGCTCTAGGAAATATGATCGGTGAAGAAATTAAGAAATTTTCCAGAAGTCTCGTTATGCCATTGCAATAAGCAGTCTTCTTATAGGAATCTACCTAATACAGTAAACTTCATCACAAGTTGATTGTAAAAAGTAGTTAGGGAAAATAAAAAAAAAATCCTGATATCTTATATAAATATAACTGCACACGCCCATTCTGCAACCCTAACTATTAGAGAAGTTAATGGCAAATGTGCACATACTAGTTACTTCCCAGTGCTTCTGGATATAAATATCCTTGGGTAGCTCTCTCTTTCTTCTACAGCCAAGTATTATTTATCCTGCTGCTAAAGGTTTGTTTCAAAGCCTCAAGCCTTTCTTGAATACTCATAGAAACTAACAGAGAACGTTTAGGTGGCCGCATGGCCTTTGAATGAGAAATGTTCAGTTTGGATACTTTTCCCCGTGTTCTGAGATCCCCAAATCTTGTCTTCTTGTATGCCTATTATCTTGTATTCTTTTACATGATAGTAGCCCTATTAACACAAAATGTCGAACAACATTGTTATATCTTTACAATATTGGACGTAATTCAGAGTATGTGATAACATCGTTGAGATGTCCTACAGTATCTTGTGTTAATAGGGAGATGAAAGATCATGCATATCAGAGATTTTGTACCACTTTGTTGGAACTGAAATGACATTCACAGCTGCGATATTCAATCCATAAATTCTCAGAAGCTTTCAAATGCATGGCGGGAAATCGAATATTCTTTGTACTTACTACGTGCATCTAATGAATTATTAGCTTTAGTAGTTCTATTTAAAATATATTTTGTTTCTGTACTTTTAAGTTTTTATTTTATTTAAATCTCTAACGTATCTAAGTCGTCCAAGTTATCCTGTATTTTAGATTTTGGTACATTTTCGGCCTTTTGTGCTCTAATAATTCTTTTGAAACTCAAGAAAAGACGATAGAATCACTATTGACATCAATTTGGCCTCTGTATTTGAATCTCCTAGTGTACCGAACAGTCAAACATGAAACAAGGAACCGGACTTTCATCGAACGGAGCATTCTATCCATCAATGTGTCCGGCAGATAAATCTTCGTTAACCCACTCTCGAACTGTCCGGAAGTCCCCCAGTGACCAATTATATACCTCACAGTTTCGTTAAAGACTTGATTGTTCGGACAGTTCGAAGTTCGCAGAGAATTTTAGAAGACTGTAACTCTTGCCATGATTTGTGAGTTGCATCTTCTTTGGTAGATTTTGTTACAGGAAATGTATATGATTTAATAGATGTTTTTTTAAAGGGGCCATAGCATAAAACTGAAATAAACATATCAACAAAATAAATAATAGTAATATTACTGGTAGCAGTTTTCTATTCGATTTCAAAACATTTAAGGGTTAGAAATGATTCTTAAATTTAAAAAAAAATGGCAGTTGCTCAGAAAAACAGAAAAAAAATTATCTAAAAAAAATAGGAAACATGAATCCGTTTTTTCGAAAAGAAATATTATTAGAAAAAAAAACATAAGATATAAGTAATTATTGGTTAATTATGTGCAAATATGTCTTGTTGTATTTTATTAATTTTATTTTACTGTTCCTTTATATCAATTATATTTGATTTTTACGGATTTTTGGACTTAATTTACGAATGAGACGATTTATTGCAGGAAAAATTCATTTAAAAAATGTTAATTTTTAGCCATTTATATTTCTGTCAAATATAATTTTTTTTCTCAAATCGGTGAAATTAATAATTTCATAGAATACCTTTAAAAAGTGACTGGGAAATAGTTTTTTTGTCATTATTTTCAAGTTAAGGTCAGTGACTTGCATTTTGTTCACGCTTACACCGAAATAATTTTCTTTGAATAATTTTCTTTGAATTACACCGAAATTTCTTTCTTTGAATTCATTATAAATAATTGTAATGATTGGTTATATTCATTTTGAAAAGAATGCCTCTTATTCACTTTGAAAACTAAAATTTTTCAATTTGAAATAATGTCCGCTAATTTAATCATGACCTAAACCTGTATTTATTGTGCAAACGACAGAACACTAGATTTAATTTGCTCCTTATAGCCGTTTTTTATTATCAACTAGCAGTTGTAAACGCTGCTCTTACTGTTGTTAATTATTCAATATGTATGGAATAAAAAAATAAACATTTTTATTTCCAAGTTTCAGAGTTTTTATATTCAATTCGTAAGAAGTTTTAACACAATTATTCTAAAGAACTATTCGGCGATATTCAGGTTAAAAACCTTTTGAGTGCTAGCTTTTGGCATATTTCTTCAGTATCATCCCCTTTTTAGAATTTAGCTATTGATAATTGACCATGGAAAAACGTGGAATTTCTAGATTAAAAGTGATGTATTTTAGAGATTAAATTTTAAATTAAAAGATTAACAATACCCAGCTGAAACAATATAAAGAAAAAAAACTTTTAAATTAAAATTCTTTAGTTCAAATAATTAATAATTTTAACAAATAGTTTTGTTTGGGATATTTAGCTAAAAAGTCCATTCTATAATATCAAGAAATCAAAATGATCATAGTATGTTAAGAATCTTCAATATTCGAATAAAAATGTTCTGGTAGTGCTTGTTAAAAATTGTTTTTTGGAGAAAAGTTTTGAGATAATATTAATCTGTGATTTAAAGTTATGTTTGTACCATAGGTTTGTTCTTTGAGTAAACAGTTCAAAGAA
>JAPMOR010086463.1:0-44875 GCA_026543865.1 Argiope aurantia
ACTGTGTTATCTGATAAAAATTTTAATCCATTTTAAGGACTATCGTTCAACAATAAAACCACATTTAAAATAATCCTTTGTTTGAGCTAATTTCAATTTTATCACTGTGTTCTATCTGATAAAAATTTCAATCCATTTTAAGGACTATCACAAACTTAAATCCATCAAAATTGTCCTGCATTCGTTTTCCCACGAATCTCCAACCATTCAAAAACCCATTCAAGTAATCGATTACCTTTCGCATTCTTCACCATTCGAATGCGTGCACTCGATGACCCACTGACCATGCCAATCCACCTTCTCTGGTGAGCCAACAACAGTCATTAACGACCATCTAAGGGTACCGACTTTACACCCTTTCCTGAATAAACAGATCGGTTGGAGGGGAGGAATGAGATAGATTAGGAGGGAGGGGAAACCCCTCGCCTCCTAAATTCTCAACCTACCCTCTCACAAATTACTGTCTCCATAGTCTAATCCACTCTGGTGAGAGAGAGGTGCTCCCGGAATTCGCTTCGGTCCGGCACGATATCCGGGAATGCTCATTTACATTTCATTTTCGACCAGTTCGACCCTTCCCTGCCTCCCTTTTAATCTGTTCTCTTTTCCCCTCCTTCCTATTCCGATGTCCTTGGAGATGGGTTAACCAGCTATTCCTTCTCTCCTTCGTCTGAAATTTGAGTGATGATGCCAGTTATAGTCAAAGTTAATTTAAGCAAACTTGAATCTTCTTAGATGCATTTATAAAATATTATATTTGAGAAATATTTCTTAGGCGATGTATAGACAAATTAAATTTTATGTAAGTCATATATTCTAGATGTTTGTAAAGAACAATCGATCTCTCTAAATAATAAGTTCGCAGAAAACAATTTTCGTGGAGATGTTAACCCTTAATTAGGGAGTTGAAAATTTAGGACAAATTAGGGAGGTGCGGTCTACCAGATCACAAATTCTTCACGCTCGAATTAAATTTTCTAATGAAAGTATTAGTATGCAAATCAACCAATATATTCTGCAGATATTGCAGATATTTCACTTGATATATAAATATGTTTTACAAATATTTAAAAGAAAATTATCTTTGAAAAAATGTAATTGCATTTGAACATACACTTTTTTTCTCAAATGGCATGTTACAACAAATAATATTCTTGAAAAAACATATCACTTTTTAATTTTTAAGTCATATTTATTTTTCCATTATAAAAAGGTATATAGAAAACAATGTACAGGAAAATTCAATAATTATATGAAAAATAAAAAAGTTGATAATGGATAAAATTTGTAAAATTTTGACAATGGGTAAAATTTTCGGTACCATTTCTACGCAGAAATTTGTGAGCATTCGTTGCATGGTTTTGGAGGGCACTTTAAACATATAGTTTAGTTACTAGCATAAATGTTAGCCTGTAAATTCTGTAGATATTTCTCTTGGTTTATTAATGTAGTTTAGAACCCTTTCAAAATAAAATAGCACTAAAAAAAGTAATTATATTTGAACATATCAAAATCAGTCGAATGCGAACTTTGGACGAAAAACTCTTTTTTACAATTATCCTCATCACTAAAATCACTTTCTGTTTCATTTAAAAGTCTCTGGAGCTTTACAACTCATTTAAACTTCATTTAAAAGTCTCTGGAGAATCAGTAGGTTGGATGATATTTTGAGGACCAAGTTTTAGAGTCATATTATAAGCTTTGCGTAATAATGGAATAGTAAAAGTGGGGTGCGGTCTCACAGACGTCGCGCATAGAAAGAGCAAAAATATTTTTAAAAGCATCCACTGAAACCGGTTGAAAAAGTGTACGTGTAGTGAAGGTCATGAAACAAGAAGCTACAGGGTCAATTCGATTGAGCTAAAAATAGAGTAGAGTGATCAAATGTCTATCCTTAGCAGTCTGAGATACCGCACCTGCCCTATTAAGGGTTAAAGCAAGCTTCAAATGAATGTCAACTGAATTTTCTTCCAAACATTGTAACTGAAGTTTAAAAAAATGTTGTTATTGAATTTTTACAGAATTTTGGAATTTATTGTTCATACTAATCAGGCCATTTTGGAAATCCATTTTTATTGGTGAACATTGAACAATGATCTTCTCAAGCTGTTCTTTATCAACTGGTTTAAAACATAAATCAATAATAAATATTCAAATTCTTCTCTAATAGCCAGTTTAAAAAATAATCAAAAATAATCCCCCTCTCCCTAGTTTTGAAAATATGGTGTGGAGCATGTTGAGACTTTTATAATGGAAGTTTGAATGTCCATTCGTTTTCAAATAGCGTCATTAAGATATTATCATTAATTTAATTAATAATTCACATACATGTGAGATATTACAATTAAATTAATCACTTAAAACAATGAACTCATATTCATTAACTGCTTTTAATAATTAAACTTTATTCATATTACGTAATCTAAAACTGAAAATTGTTATTCAATTCTAATTTATTTTTACTATAGATATCAATTCTTAGATGAATATTTTCTACTTCTAGAAAATATATAATTTTATTAGCTAAATTTTGAAGGAAATAGCGCAAGGTTTGGTTTGGTTTGGTTTGGTTATATTAACGTTCCGTTTGAAGCAACACTAGGGCTATTTTGGGAAATAGAGCAAATTCATATAAGTATTTGCTATGAAATGTGTCACGTTTTTTATTCTCGCTAAGAGGTAAAAAGACTACGAAGTAAAAAGAATCTAGTCATTTAAATTCACATACATGAGAGGTAGGATAACTAATTAATTTCTATAAAAATTTTAATTAAAAAATATGGAAGTTAAATGGGTCTTATTCAACCTACAGTTTTATACAAACTGAAACCTTGGCAACAGGTAGAACTTTAAATAAAAATGAGATATTGATTTGCATGAAGATCACAATCTCTTTCAGATACATAATCACAATTACATGGCCATAACATTAATGTCGATAGTTTTGGTGCAGGAATTATTTTCACTAAATTCTAACATTTTCCTAATTTTTCAAATTAACACTGCAGAGGAGCTGAAAGTGACTTCTAGGATCACAAACTGTTAGTGCCACATTCGATCACATTTTAAATAGTGATGTTGGCATGAAATAGAATATTCAGAAAATGGGCAATAAACTGAACAGTTATTTTTGTTATCTACCTATTGCTGAAAATTAAAAATATTGTTTGACTTTGATTTATTATTTCATCGATATAACTTAGAGAAAGGAGCTTCTGCTTGAAAGTTATACTTGCAAATTCAAGTTGTTCTGTCCGCCACATGTAGCATTGTTTGATATTAAATCTATTGTCCATTTCTTATTAGCTTAATGTAAAATTTTAAAAAATATGGAACGGATGGATTTCATTTTTTTTTCTTCTTCAATCAAGTCTTATACAGAATGACAAAATCTATTTGTTCTTGTAGCGTTGCTGCCTGATTGAAACACCTGTAATTCACATTTTTTTTCTAATTGCAATATCCTTCTTTACAGTAATTTAAAGATAGCAAAGAAATGAGTATCAAATGAGAAAAATGGTCAGAATCAGAGGCTTAGAACATTAAGCGTGCCAAATCATGCAAAAGACAAGGTAGCTCTTCATTTTACCAAACGGATTTTGACTACAAATCAACCTCGAAATTGAGATCAATGCCCAATCCTTATAAAACTCAGCTGTGTATGTAGACTTGATGTATGTTAAATCAATCTTTGTGAGTCAAATACCTACTACCGAAATGTCTCATAAATTTCGAGAGAAAATTGCCCTTTTCATACCTTTCGATCACTATTTAAAACTACGAGGTTATTTTTATTTGCTTGGAAGCTTGACGTTGATGCAACTCAAACAAGTCATGGAAAAATTATGAACAAACCAAAGCAAACTAATGAATAAACATGATGAACACAAGTCTAGATAAGATGTTGCTTTCCTTTTTCAAGCAACGGTACAAAATTATTGGATTATCTTTATCCGCAAATAATTTTAAAATGAAATAATTTTCGAATGAAATAAAAAAAAGACCATTGACTTCTGATCAGAAATTAAAAAAAAGACCATTGACTTCTGATCAGAAATAAGACCATTGACTTGTATTCAAGAAATCAATCTAAACCAATTAGTGGAAAGTCAAAAGCACGAGGCATAACTTTAGAAAGAAAGAAAAAGACCAGGACAGCTGGAAAGATAGTCGACAAGTTTATTGTCAGAAGTAACACAATGCTTGCTCTCACAATTAATTATGCGCTGATAAAATGGGACACGTCGGTTGCATCGACCAGCAGCCGCAGGAAAAAAAACTATAAACAAAAGCTTTACTGAAATTGCTGCGCTGACCAGCGTCAGAAGATGATTAATGGTGGAGTTCCGAATTAATTATCGGCGTCTGTCATTCGTTCAATTAATGCGAGATAAATGAAGGCTTGATTGGAAAATCCATTTCCTGGACGCTGTCTTCTCTGATCATCAGAAATTATTTCATTTCATACACGATGACACGGCGGATTCTACAGGAAATGAACGAGATAAGAACCTCAGTGATGTGCTCATACGTGTGCCCATTACCACAAACGGATGGATTACAACGCCTTTGTTCAAATTTAGTGACTAGTCATAGGTGCTGATGGCTGTAAGAACCTAAAGGAAAATGAAATTGAGATATGTATCTAAGAAATACTACGGAGTAAAAGAAATGCTTATTGCTTAATTAAAGGTGAAAAAATTTGAAAGTAAGCGGTTTTAATGAAACAAATTAGAGGAGATATTTATCAATTTATTATTTCCAGTATTAATTTCGATACTTTTTGCTTCTTAAATACAAACTTTTTCTGAAGCTTTTATACTATTGCTTAACAATGAAAAATTTGTATTCTAATTAAATGATAAGTTCTTGGCCGATTCCTCGTTCTGTAATTTTCCACATAATTTTAATGTAAAGGCGTATAAACCCGAATAGCAATTTTTTTTTGTTTCATGTCAACATATATGATGAAACGTTTGTGGAATAGGTATCGAACTCATCATTATCCGATCTTGATGCTGAGAAATATTAATCATTGATGCCGTTTTGAAACCTATAAGATATTTAAAGTCATAATTATCGAAACAAAAGCTTCCAAATTGCACAGCTTAACTTTTTCGACCCTAATGACATATACGTCCCGGGTATAAGATTTAACTCCTTATTCGGTAAATAAATTCTACTTTTACACGATTTATCTTAGATAAAAACCCACTTCGACAAGTGATTTAAAATTTTAGTCGAATACACTACGTATCGAATCTTAACTGAAACGTTTCATTCAGCGGTTGAGTCAGGTTATTGATAAGTTGCGCAAAAACAAATGTTTCTGCTACACGGTGTGGTAAATGTTAAATTCAATTAAATTATATCTAACTTTGGGTTATTTGAATAGACCAGTTGAACTTGGATCAGTTGCGATTTCTTCAGCTGCAGAAGTTTTATAATCTTGTTCCAATTCCTTAATCTAAAAATGTAGACGTAGAAGGTGATGATTAATAGTTGCAAAATATTCATGCCGTGTATTTAGTTTAGTTATATTAACCTCCCGTTTTGAACCAACACTAGGGCTACTTTGGAGTGGATCTCGTAATTTCAAACCGCGTTCAGATGACCAGAGTGACACCTGAGCTGGCAACCCCTTCTTCAAATTACCGCACATAACAGCCTTTTTTACGTCGAGTATAACGATTAAGAAGAAAATTATTACATAAAATTAAATGAGTTATTAAAGTACATTATATGAAATTCAAAATAAATCCGAAGTCCTCTTAAAAGAAACTAATGACTGCTCTAACTGGAATAACGTCTAATTATATATTATGATTTTAATGAAGTCTAAACATCTCCTTCCTGAAGACGAATTGAACCCCGCCCTCTCCACACTTCCACACTGCATTAGCGGGAGGAAGTTTCTAGAAGGATTTAACGTACATCAGACCCGCTTACCCGACGGTTCTTCGGTGAAATCGGATCTCGAACCTCAAACCGTTCTGTTCTGAAGCCAAGACCTTACCACCAGATCACCGCGGCCTTTATGCTGTAAGATTCTACGCATTCAGACGAATTGACGTAGAAATATTCGATACTTCCTTTGAATCGAATTAAAAGAAATACAATCACCGGAAAATCTCCCAGCGTGAAAGATCAACACTTAGACGCAGGCAGCTCGTAATCGAAATCCTGCAACATTGTGTTACAAATAATGATATAAAGCGTGTAATGTAGAAGGTATTCGTAGAATCGCGTGCCGTTTTGCCTTAATATTCGTCATCAGGTAATACAGCATACACAGGCAGAAATTGTCTTTTTCACATTGAAATGCACTGACATTTTTTTTTAAATTTTCTGTTTCGTTATTTATAAACTTCCTAAAATTGATAAAACAATTAACAGATTATGTATATTTTAAAGATACATCTGTGGATAGTTATTTAAATCCTAAATGTGATATTGAACAATTTTTCTAATTAAAATTTTGTTAATATTACAGAATCTATTTCTAGACAAAATATTTTATTTTATGTTTCTTCATATTGCAAAGCCTATATCTAGACCACAATTTTATTCAAATGAGAGATTTTTTTTACAAAATCGAAATTCGAAAGAGCATATTCGAGGTATGAATTTTGGCGAAAATTTAACTCGAATATACTGAAACATCTTATATACTTTTAAAAATATACCCGAAAGAGAGTTTTGTTATTGAAAAGTGAGCCTACAATTGAAATTCGTCCCTATAATTAATCGAAACAAATATCATCATAAAAAGTAGAATTCAGAATATGTATCTGATTACAATTTAATCACAAGAAACGAACTATATTCTAGAATTAATAACTATTATTCTAAAATAGTTTATGGATAACTATTATTCTAGAATTAATTAACTTCTAAAATAATTGTTAATTATTTCATATATTATTTTGAAATAAATCTAATATTTTAAATGTTATTACAGGATTATTCTTTATGATAAAGTTTACAATGAAAGGCAAAATTAAGCTGATCATTCATAAAAGTGGGGGCCCATTTTCTCACATAAATTAGCTGACAGTGGTTTCAAAATGATGTTAATTCAAAAACAACAAAATTTTATTTATGATCCACGTGCCAATCAGAGACCTAAAAATATATCACATTGAAACATTGTTAATAATTTTAACGTTAATCATAAGTTCATTCTAATTAAATAGTAGTACTTATTATTAATAAACAAAATGTAAGTACATCATTCATAACTTCAAACAGTGAAATATGAAAATAAAATGCAAAGGCACAAAGGTTTCTGATATGTTCAAAGCAACAAATAAAAACATAACGGATTATACCTGTTAATTTACATGCGATAAAGTACTATAATTGTTCACATTATGAAAATTTTTATTTAAAATAGAAGGCAAAATAATTACAATTCCCTTGAGTGTTGTCCAATCTAATACTAAAAATTTCCCAGATGAATTATAATTAGATCAGAGGTAATACGCTAGAATGAATTGTTTTAATTTCGGTATCAAATCCTGGAATTCAAATATTTGAAGTTTATTTTTTGTTTTATAACTCTATCCTTCGTATGATTGCAAAACATTGCTCTCGAGCAAGATAAATATGCACAATTGTTAACTAAATAAAGCTCAATGAAATGTTATGGTATTTAGCTGAAAAATATAAAAACTCAAAAGCATGATTTTTCAGAGCTTGAAAAAGTTGGCGCTCATATTCTGAAACATATTTTTGAGGAGAGTGCTTCGATCAAATATTATTTTTACTTTTATACTTTTGCAAATTATTGGCATATTAAAGCCTATTATTTGCATATTAAAGCATATTATCTGTATATTAATGCATATTATTTGCATATTAAAGCATATACTTTTATGCTTTTGCATATTATTGGCATGTCAGTAATGGTAAGATTGTCAAGGTATGGATAAGATTCAATATAATCGTAGAAGAATAACTATTTTGAAAATTTCAGACAAAGCTATTTATTTGTAGAAAACAAACGAAAAAGAATACTTAAAGAGACTTTCCACTTTCTCGTATACGTACTGTTGAGAAAGAATTTTAATTGTCAATAAATTCGAACTCGAGATTTTAACGAATTGCCAAATTGCCACGTATTAGCTCTCTTTGAGTTCGAAAAACTCATATTTAGAAAATGTACGTCTGCCTGTACATGTCGAAGATAACTCACAAATGCTTTGAGCTAGACAGTTGAAATTTTGTAAACTGACTTTACACCAAATTTGCAAATTTCTATCAAATTTGAAGTAAAATCTATTCATAGGAAGGACGTTTGTCCTGCTGTACGAATATAAGTTAACACGATAATACAAAAGGAAGAGAACGAGATTAATAAAACTCAATTCACAAATTTGACATCTTTAGAATAGGCACCTACCAAATTTTAAGCTAAATCCAACATGTGTTGACAGTCTGTCGGTCTGTATTTTTAGAAACTTGCAAACGCGTTAATTAAAAAATGCAATGCCTTAAATATATCAAATTTTGTATGGGATTTTGTGACTATAATTGCAGTTTTGGGTCCAAAAATTTTCTTAATCGGTTGTGTAAAACGTTTCTAAAACACATATTCTATTTTTGGTTACTATTAACACATGCTAGTGATTAATCGCCAAATAACGCGCCAAGAATGACTCGATTAATTCAGGAAAAATGCTAAACTCACGTCAAAAGTTAATATTTTATAACTATTGAACGTTAGTGCCATGTAAGGGGTTTTCTGGCATGGCACGTTTATTAGAGGATATGCGAGAAAGTTTTAGGGAGACCACTCTTATTGGTTTAATAATTAATGAAATATAAGCTATAATACACTTAATGGACCATATTTTTAAAATATTGTTAGTTGTATTGACTTTAGATATATAATTTCGGAAGTTGTTTATCTTGGAGTAAGAAATTTAAAGTCCTAGATAGATTTTCGCATTTTATATACAATTGCAAGGCCGCGGTAGCCTGATGGTAAGTCTTGATATCATAACCGGAGGGTTTCTGGTTCGTGATCTTATTCCACCGAAGAATTCGTCGTGTAAGTGGGTATGAGGCACGTTAAATCCGTCAGGTCAAACGTCCTCCCGCTGTTGTGGCGTGGAAGCTTGGAGAGGTGTGTGCCAGCCGAACAGTCGTCCTCATCATCTGATCGTGTTTCAAAATTACGAGATTTGTCCCCAAATATCCCTAGAGTTGCTTAAAGACGGGACATTTATGTAACTAAAACTAAACTTCATATACTACAGCAGGAAGTCTTTTAAGGGAAGAATCAATGATACTGACTAAAGGTTTGTTTTCCTTCGACAACTTTACATCATGCGATTAATTTTAGCTCAAAAATAAAACTCAGTTTCAAAATAAAATCAATAACATATTTTATACAATTCTGAAAACTGTTAGATCTGATGCAATTTAATCAGTTTAAAATCCCTTTTTGAATTTATAGTGAAAATCCTTTCTTAAATTCATAATGATAATCAAGCTCAGACAAGGATAACGGCATCTATGATAACATTGTATGAGAAACTTTCTCATTTACCAGCGTGAGAACATTTATAGATATTAATATGTTCTTACCTTGGACCCCCTATATAACTTGTATGGAACCGTGCTCTCAGTTCTTAAGTCCCCACTTCCGAAGCCGAGACTCTGGAGATAATTAAATAAAAATACACTTTAGATTAAAAGTTACAAAAAAAATAAACAATTCAATAATATTGACAAGTGCAACTATCTGCAAGATAAGGCGTATGATATACGTTTTACTTTCACCAAGGAATATTTAACATTTAATGCTCCTTTGCTGTGCAAAATCTAAACAGTTGCTTATAATCCTTTTGATAGCCGCATTGCCGGTTAAATTCCTTGATGCAGTTACTTGGATTAGCTTCTAAAATAGTCAATGTAATCTCTGAAAAGGTTTGTCTATATCGCTTGAATAGAAAAAAATTGTATCGTTGATATTTAATCCTAAAGCATGCATGCAAACTTGATGTCCAACCAACATAAATTGGACCTTTATTAATTACTAACCTAATTTAGCAGAGCCAGTGGAATGCTAAGGATGAATCCTAATGGATTAAACGGAATATATATGAACCTATACACAGGAGAAAAATATTCCATCAATACATCGCTAATCAAGAAATGGTTAAAACATGTCATATTCTGAAACTAAATACTTTTATTTTACTCGTTTGATTTACCAGAAAAGTTTATAAATTTAAGTAGTCCGAACCAATCCTTAACTGGAATTCTTAGATTACCTGAAGCCCACAACTTAACATTAAAAGATAATCCTACACACATCTTCAGACCACCCCAGCATGTTATTAATAACCTAAGGAGAGAGAAACTCCTCTTGTTAATTGCAATCCCGCGATACAGAAATTGTCTTCCGATGTTTGGGGCGACTTCTGCACTATCGGAACGGAAGCTGCGAACTTCCACAGACTCGCCTCCCCCCTCTAGAAGGAAGTCGATAACGGAACCGAAGGCCCTCCTTCCACTTCCTCCAATCATTTGGGTAAAAGGGTGTAGGGATGAGTGTGTCCGTCCGTCTGTCACTCGTGTTGATGGCCCCAGATTGCGGGTTTTGACGGTCGTGTCACAGTGCCGATAGGGAGGTAATTGTGATTGCAGTTGGGTGCAAGTGGATTAGGATAGTGTAATGAAAAGATAGGTATTCTTGCAAGATATGAGAGATCTCGTATCTTGATATCTCATTTCTCATATCTATATGAGAAGTTCTACAATCAATATTTATAACTATAACAATTTCCACATCTTTTGCAAATTTCGAAATAGCTACAAAATGGAACTCTATTCAAACTGAACTAATCTAAACTAAATCAACAAATATAAGCCAAAATCCAAGGAAATGTCAAAAATAAGTAGATTCATAAATTCATAGGGTTTTCATAGTTTCAATTGAATAAAAATTATTTTTATTTACAGTTTTCTAATTAGATAGCACTATGATTTTTTTTAACTTATTTATATTTGGACAGGGAACTTCTGAACAAGGGATTTTAACAAGCATTTCCTAAGTTTATAAATGTTATCACGAGAATGAATTTAGAAATTCATTGCAGTTTTATCCATTGAAATGAATTCAGAAAGAAAGACATTTTTGAATATATGCAAGATATTAAAAATTGATACACATTACACTCTAAACAATTTAGGATATTCTTTAAATCCTGTTTCCCATTCTATTTTTCTTGCATTTATTTGAATTTTATTTACAAGTCACTGAATTTAATGTTTCTAAGCATTTTGCATTTTCTATGAGATTAATGGTTACATAGCATAAAATGAATTATTATGTACAATTTTAAAGTTGTGAATGTCAAGTAATGAAGTTAGATTATCCAGGAGATAGTAATTTAATCACATTACTCCAAAGGAAATGAGCATATTATGGGAAATAACTTGTGAAAGTTAAGGAAAGTAACTATTTGCATACAATGGAAAATGGATATTAAAAATTGCATTGGTTTCTGATGAAAGTAGGTGATGTTCAAATCTTTCCTGGTTGTCTTCATGTTCAATTCCATATGCTATACAGTGAAACTCCCTGTAATTGATACATGTTCCTCTTAAATTGATTATCCAGCCGAAACCTTGCTTTTGATATTCTTGCTGTGTGTTGCAATGATATAAGATATACTAATTGTGATAAGATTTATATGGAGATTAGTAGATGAAAAAATAGTTGAAACCAACGGGAGTTTTCTCCACAAAACTTTCTGGTATACTCTGTAATAAACTTGTCATACCAGAGAACCCCTTACATGGCATTGGAGTACAATAATTATGAAATATTACGAGAGAGATGCCTAGAATTTAGCATTTTTACTGTAATTGATTTAGCCTTTTTAGCATTTCTATCGAGTCATTCCTGGCGAGTTTTTTAGCGATGAATCCCTGGCATGCATTAATAGTATCCACAAATCGAATTTGTGTTTTTGACACATTTTTCTCAACTGATTGAAGGGCCGCGGTGGCCTGGTGGTAAGGTCCCGGCTTCGGAACCGGAGGGTTTCAGGTTCGAGACCCGATTCCACCGAAGAACCGTCGTGTAATAGGCTCTGTTGCACGCTAGTTCCGTCCTGACCAAACGTCCTCCCGCTGGTGTGGTGTGGAGAGGGGGGTGCCAGCTCAGGTGTCGTCCTCGTCATCTGACCGCGGTTCAAAATTACGAGGTCTGTCCCAAAATAGCCCTAGTGTTGCTTCAAACGGGACGTTAATATAACTAAACTAAACTCAACTCAACTGATCGAAGAAAAAAAAACGACCGAAAGCTGCACTTGTAGTTATAAAATTCCATACCAAATTTGATAAATTTAGGTCATTGACATTTTGAATTATAGCGTTCATATGCTTCTGACAGTACAAACTGACAGACAGTCAACCCTTTGTAGAATTTCGCTCAAAATCTGTCTACACTGTAGATGTTAAATCTTTTAAATAATTTTATCTGTCTAGCTCTCTTCGTTTTGAAATTATCGTGTTAACTTATATTCGAACAGCCGGACAGACAGATTTCCTTTCGACAGATTTTACAACAAATTTGACAGAAACCCTCAGATTTGGTATAAATATCGTATACAAAATTTAAAAATTTCAAGCTCAAAGCGTTTGTGAGTTATTTTTGTCACAGACAGATGGAAAATTTCCAAAAATGTGTTTTTCGATCTCGGGGAAGTCTAAAACGTGAAGATTCGTCAGAATCTCGAATTCAAATTTCTTGACGATTTCTATACTTTTTCTATGCGTATATGAGAAAAACCATAATTTAAATGTCTTTAATTCTTGTATCCAAGTATGACACTAAAATATATATATTGATGATGAATATTTTTAGTGAAAATGAAATGGTTCGTTTACTCTGCAGCAAAGAGCAAAACAAGCCCCCAGCTTTCAAATTTCCTATCCGCCTTCGTCCAAATTTTAATTTCCCCTAGAACCCTTCCTCCAAGGAATCGACCCCTGTCCACCTCCCTTGATGGATGGGTTTTCTTTTTGCTGGCAGGAGAAATTCCTGTGCATTCAAATTCCCTCCCCCCTCAGCAAAGACATTTCCCTGGTGTCTACGCTAGACATCGTTCCTTAATACAAAGGTATGGACGGACGGGTGAGGGTAGAGGGTCGTTTGATCCATCGCCTGAAGAGTCCACTTTGCAGCCCTCATAAATAATGCATAGGTCACTCCTTCCTACCTTCGAGCTACCCCCCCCCTCCCCAGGATTACACCTTTCCTTCTATGCTGAAGTTTTCTGGGGAGGGTTCGGCAGCATTACGATTGTTCTACCATGTCCCTTCTGGTTCCATGTTTTTGTTTTATTTTCAGAAGAAAAAAAAAGTGGCATCAAATGCAATAATGTGTTCACTTTGTTCGATGACAGCGGTCAAGATGTTACGGCCAGGATCAATTTCTGGAGAATATGGTGTATATATAAATAAGGAACATCTATATCGATCATCATATGGGAAATCGTTATTGATGCTCTTCTACAATTCTGCCAAAGAAAATAGATTATTTAAACTTTGTAATACGGGAGGGTGAAATGTCTTTTAAAATTGGGGATTTTAGAAGAAGCGTGGCAATGTTTTTTTTTTTTTTTTCACTCCTTGAAAATTCAATGCTGTCAGTTATGACAACTTCTGATAAGTTTATTTTCATTTTTTCTTCCCCAGCTCTACATAAGTTTATCACAGCAGATACTCATGAAGCAACATGGTAAAGGTTTAAAACTTTCGCCAGAGTGATTAGAAGACGAGCAGATCAGTTAAGTTATTGTTTCTAAGGCACTTGTCTTAAATAAGAACGCTGACAAAGTCAACGATTTTAAGCCGACATATAGCGTCTCTTGATTCAGTAGCGTCATCTAGGGCCAAGAATATGTCTTAGCTATAGATCAATTTAGAAGAGTAGAGTAGTGATATTCTGATTGCTAAAAAGATCAGTAACTCTTCCAATTGATAGGATTGATTTGTTTATTAAAAAAAATTTCTATATTAATAGTGAATAAAGGGTCAAATAATCTTCTAAGTTGATTTTTTTTCTAGCTCTATTGACATTTTGACTAGTCATTATCCTCTAAAGTTCTATGCAAAAAATACCAGATATTAATTCATTTAATTAAAGTATACTTTATTGAATAGACTGTATTAAAATATGGATTACTGAAGTAGATTGTATTTAAATATAAAATTGTTAAATAGACTTGCATTGATATGGATAAACTGTTATGCCTTAAAACTATATACATTTTTTTTACAGATTTGTTATCTGCATAGGAAGGTTTCCCTGTGCAGATAAAAGAATATTTTCTCTATAGATGTAAATAATAAAGAAAATAGTATTTATTTATATGCAAATAAACGTAACAAAAATTCAAACCGAAGATAAAATGATATATGGTAGTTTCTTCATTTAGGCTTATGCAAACTTATCTTCAAACCGAAGATAAGTTTGCATAAGCCAAAATTTAATACTTGTAAATAGGCTTGAGGATGCTTTTTTTTTAATACTTTGGAAATATAAGGTTTTAATAATTTTTTTTTTTTACTAAAAGTTCAAAAAGCTTGGGCTTTATGATTACAATCTATTACAATCTTACAGATTACAATCTATTTTAAATAATAAAATATCATTCAAATAATTTAGATTTTGAATGCATATATGGTGGTTATGATTAAATTTTTTTTAAGTTTCACAATTTTAATACAGATAACATTATGTCACAAAAATTTTGCTTTAACTTCACATAAGATATAAATTTCAAAATCTCAATTATTATTTCATTTCGTTGGTTGATGCGTTTGCTGTATTGCCACACTTCTGAAATTTGTTTGCGTAATTTATATGCTAAACGAATACTTTATCGGTGAATTATTAAAGATGATTGTTTTCATTCTTATGAAACTTAGACACAAAAGGGTAATCCTTACATAGAATTTTGTTATAGATACTATTACGCAATTTTTGTTTATCTAACAGTTTAAAATGAGTAAAATAAAAAGTATGCCCTTAGAAACTTGTGTTTCTTTAAAATTCTTTTTGACTAAAATTTTTATACTTAGTTTCTTTCTATATAAAAATGAAGCTGGACCATTATTAAAAAGTAAAATTAAATTGGAAAAGCTATCACAATATTTGATTAATCTTAAGTAGTTCGACCGGACAAATGTTTCGAGACCACATCAATGATTTAACAAATATATCTCATACAGCATGCCCTAATGCTTATCTAAATAAGTCTAATATAATTGCCAATACAAATGTATTTTACTTACCATAAAAGGTTTCTAAATAAGTCTAAATCATAATAAAACACATACTATTATGAACAACACATGCCGTTATTAAAGACAAAAATTAACCCATCCCACAATGCGCTGATCTTAAAAACAGCAGATCTCACGACTTCTCTGATGCGTTTTAATTTGTGTAATTTTTTTTCCCTTTTTATTCTTTTACCGCTGTTTGTTTATCGTTGCCAACAGATTTAGAAACTCTAAACTATACATCTATTAGTAACTTCACCTTTTCAAGATAGATTAAAATATATCTCACCATACATAAAAAGTAAGCAAAAGGTGAGACAATTTTTAATCCAGTTAACTTCAAAGAATTAATGCAATAAGCTTCAATCATTCTATTCTATTGATTATATAGCAATTTTATTCTTTCATTGTGGTTGATATAGATGATATGCAGATAATTTTTTTGTTTGTGTGGACTGAAACACATTTTGCAACAATAGACCATTATGATTTATCACTAGTTGTTTTCAAAACTAATATACAATGCACTTATAACCATTTCATACAGAGTTTTGTTGATCCTTGTATTTGTATCTTTTGTAAGCGTATCAAAAATATAAGCGAATACAAAATCTTATTGTAGACATTTTATTTCCAGTTACCAATAATGATTAAGGTATCATCAGTCTATTATTGGTAGACAAAATTTTAATACCTTCTTCAATTTTTAAATAATTTTTCATTCTTTAAACAGTTTATGAATTTTATTTAATTTCATTCTTCTTGTTTAATGACATTCCTCACATATGGATTTGAATGACAGAAAAAAGGAATGCAAGTATACAATGAAATTAGAGACCCCACAGATTAACTTTCTCCAATAACGTATTTTACATAATATAACAACTGATTATTATCCTTATATAACCTTTCAATATCTTTTTCAGATGGTGAATGTATGAAGCTATTTGAAAATAAACTCTGTCTCCTTCAATTAAAAATAAAATATCATCTCATCTTTTATGGTAAGTAACAAAATACCACATATTGAATATAAGACACTAACTGATTATAATCCTTATATAATATCTCGATATCTTTTTCAGATGTCCTTTTGAAGTTATTTGAAAATAATCTTTGTCTCCTTCAACTGGCAATGCATTTCATCTAATCTGGTTAAATCTATTTATTACATTTGGATTTCAATCATAGGGACGAAGAATAAAACTAGCTTCAGTGTAATTAGAAGATACCTCAGATATGATAGAAGTAAGACTTCTATCCTTAAAGGCACTAGAATCACGTCAACATTTGTGCACAGAAAATATTCTTCTGAACTATTATCTGTGTCATACCTCAAGCAAAGGTTAAAAAGGAAAATATTTCTTGATAGTTCCATTCTCAGTACCACATCAGAAGATCTCAAGAAATTCCAGCCCTATCATTTCTAAAGGAATTATTGAATTGATTGAGTCAGGCGGGACTCGGCAATCCTTCCGAAGAGATAAACAAATCCACCTTCTTCTTTGCTTAAAGTGCCAATTAATTCCCGGGCGCTGTGAGCGACGTTCCCTTCATTTTGCCATAGATCAAGACGAGCCCTCATCTCTCACTGCCGAGCGATAAGCATCGGGATCTCGATGGTAATAGAATCACATCCCGGGAAGAGGAAGATGGATGCACGACAAGATGAAGGTCAGCGTCCGGTGGGGGCCAATATTTGGATATCTTTTGCTTCTTGACGCAGCCTAATGAGAGGCAGGGGGTGACATACGTCCGTGAGGTGATTATCGTCAGAGGGATAACGCAATTGAAGGGATGGAGGGCAGTTCCCTTTTGGCACGAAAGAAATTGGATGGCTGCTAAGGCGAAAGTTGGTTAAGTATGGAGAAACAAATCATATAAATCATCGATTAGGATGGCATAAATCATCGAAAATAGTAGTAGGATGCATTTGTTACATAATTTTATTTAAGATGAGTTGTGTTTGTAAGGAAGGAAATTTATAATGGGTTTTCTACTTCAACCATTCATCTTATTCTAAAGTTTGGAAATTTTGAACATTTCTTTATTCTCTTTGGCGATACACTGTTTTGCTACTTTCTAAGCATAAATATGGGTCAAGTTATTTTATTATGATAAAAAAGCATTTCTTAATGAAAAATTATGTTTTTTCATGATATAACAACAAAAACCCAACTTTTCAGATTATAAAACAATAGTTTATTTTTCATCGATATTAAATAGAGATACTAATGGTAGTTTTAATTGCATGGAACAAACAAAAAAACAAACCGGAAATAAACAGGAATGATTCATTCTAATTTTACATTAAACCTATTCAAAAGAAATATTTAAAATATTTAGATTAACTCAGTTTACCCAGACAGTTCGTCTGGTGTACATTAAATTCGTCGGAGTCAAATCCTCTCCCGCAGGTATGGTTCGGAAGTTTGGAGATGGTGCGTGTCAGCTCAGATGTTGCCTTCGTCGTCTGAATGGGGCTCAAAATTACTAAATTCATCACAAAATAGCACTTGTATTCTCTAAAACGGAACGTTAAACTAAACTAAACTAAACTGTCTACCTAGCCAATAATCATTTCAGGTAATTCTGTTGAACAGAATTGGAAATATTATTTGTTTTTAATATATTTTAATCAATATGTGTGCAATATGTATTAATTTATTAGTATCAATATATTATCAATAATTTTAAATGCATTTTGAGAGGTATAAATATTTCACTCATTAGTTCACGAAAAAAAGGATATATATTTGAAATAAAATTTAATGAAATTTGATGACATGTCCCTTTGAAATTATAATAGATCTCAGATTTTGAGATGGATTCAAATATTCATGTTTTACAATTACTTTCAATTCAAAACGTATAGTAATTTTTTAAAAAAAACTCACTAATGATAAATTTAAACTGTTATAAAGATTTTACTTATTAAAATAATTTTTATCTTGGAATCTATTACATTCAAGATAATTTGAGAAGTATGTATACGATACGAAAATGAAATGTGCCCGTTATACTTTGCAAAAATCACATGATAGTAAAAATGCTAAATTCACACCAAAAAGTAATATTTGATAACCATTGTACGTCAATGCCATTTATTAGGCAGTCTCTGGCATGACAAGTTTATTCGAGAATATGAGATAAAATTTTGGAGAGACTACTATTATTATGAGTAAAGATAAAGACTTAATTTTAATATTCAACAGAATACAATTTATTCTGAGAGAAATGTATCAAAGAAATGATGCAGTAATCTATGGAGGAGCACATACGGTTGGAGATACACGAACCGTATTTGGAGGACATTTTGAATGACTGACAATTAAAACATGATCAGAAAGAGATGTATTTTGTTATATTAGTCTGATATGCTAGAGATATTCTTTTGAAAATAGATATGAAGTTACGATATCGAAGAAACAATTTGTGGTTCTACTTGAAAGCTTACAGAAGGAAGAAGTACAAGAAATGGAACCGATGATGAATTCAAATAATGAGACCACCAAGCGTAAAACAACAAATTGTCTTTCTGCCTCTCTAGATACATCTTTGGTCTATGGATGCTCGCATTCACGGTAGATCATTTTGAACATGCATCAGAATCTTGTGATCCACAAAAGTCAAAGGAATAATTCACTTCTCTAATTGGAGACTAACATATGAAACGAGAGTAAGGGAGCTAACTTCGAAGTCAAAGAATGAATCTGGATCTACCAAGCGTAAAAGATTAAATTGTACTTTTGCAGCTGTAGATGAATCTTCGGTCCTTGGAACAAATGGTAATTTCATTGATACAATTGTTAGACATTTAAAGAAAAACCACATGGCAAAGTTATTTTCGGATCCGAATTTGACGGTCCTTGTGTTGTTTTTCCAATCCCGTTCCATGATCTCAATGAAAGTAAACAAACCGATGATTCGAACCCGACCTTTTTGCGAGTTTCGTGTTTTGTGGTTGGCAGCAATCGCAATGCAAATCGAGCGACTATTTTAATTTTGGCTCGTGTCGTAGTCTTGAGAGAACAGAAGGATATGGAATATGAGAAAGGTGTTTTTTTAGCTCTAAGATAGAGAGCGTCGAATGGTTGGCTATGCAATTGTATGTTGTTTCAACAGTTTAACTATGCCGATTAGTTATTTTAGACGGTTCGAATCTGAGGTCTGGTAATGTTGATCTAAGTTTTTATTATTCAACTTATTATTTTGATTGCTCCAGTTACGATCACATTGACTTTGTTCTTGATTTTTAATAAAAGTAATTTTTAAGAAACTGTTTTCATCTTTATGCCTTCCCGACACAAAAATTTCACTGCTTGCTTTGCTGAAGTTTGGGTTAGTTTACCCTAAAGTATAACAGAGTTGATTAAGAGCCTAGAAGGATAACAGTTGGTTATAGACCCAGTAGAATAACAACTATGTATCTTTTTAGGAATGATTTGTGAACTGCCCATTGTGAATTCGATACAAATTGATTATATAAATTTGATTACAAATTTGAATTCATCGATAGCGAGAAATTCCATCAATGAAGTCTATTTTTTACGTCTTTTTAATCAATATAGTCTTTTGTTCTTATATGCAGAGCGATTATAATTAAAGTTCCATTTTGAAATGGTCCTAAAAGGAAAACTATTGGACCAAATGTTATCAAACCTTTCATGGGAATTTCTTTTCCACCAAAAAAGAAAAGTTAAAAAAACTCACCACCAGAGGAGAATGATGATATATTCAATAATGTTAAAAAAAATAGGACATGAAGATATCGGTTTAAAATGCATTTAGTCGTTTCTGAAACGTGTTACCAAGCATGTTCAATGTGGCGTCCACCATTTTCTGAAAGAAAGTTAAATTGCATTACTGCATTCTTAATAGTAGCTCTTTGCATATCAGGAGGAATGTTGGGTACTTGTCAGTGTATCAAATCTTTGCGTGTAGCGCCATTTTACCCCTAGTGGTAATTTTTTGAACTTTTTTTAGCAGAAAAGAAATTTCCATGACCTCCGTTAAACTATTACCAGGTTTGATAACATTTGGTCCAGTAGTTTTCTTTTAATGGCCATTTCAAATTCGAACTTTAATTATAACCACCTGTGTATCGTCTTGCCTTTAATTATACTTTATCTTAATTTCTAAATCGATTTCCTTTCTTTCTTTTTCTCTTCCAATATTATGGATGCATTCGAAAATTAAATTCGTATATGACGTTAAATAAGTTATTACGAAAACATTCCATTGTTACGAACACGTATTTTAAATTTCAACATACATTTTTTTTTGTAGTTCAACATATATTAACTTTGAAAATTGAATGGCATAAATTACAAAGTCAAAATTCATGCCAGGTTAACAAATATTTTCTTAAAAAAGTAAGGGAGAATTTTATACTTAACACAAATGATTATCAATTAGTTCATTATCTTCAAATAAAAATTAAAAACACATTCAAAGAAGATTTTACACGTTATTGAATATAATTATTAATGGAATATTTATTAATAGCATTATGGTCAAAAACCATAATTTATTATGACACTTCATCGCACATCCTGCAACATAAATCACTATTTATTCCTTCTTTCCTCAACTATAATATTTATTTTATGCTCTGAAACCATTTCTACTTGCCGCTGAATCTAAGCGATGGGCGCGCTGATAAATGATTCTTAATAACTCTCTAATTCAAATGAAAAACAACGCAACGCCTTTGCGCCCCATTTCTATAACAATAACATTTAATTCTCCGTCGATTATTTTAAAGTGATTGCCTTGGGGAAACATGCATTTGTCCGTTGAGAAGTTGCACGCCAGACGGCAAAAATAATCATTAAGATCTCATTTAATTATCTTCCTGCAATCATGCGGAAGATACAACAGAATAATTAATAAATATTTAATGAATCAGGAGGATTGTTTGACTACAACTGATCTTAGATATTAATTATTTAATTTCGTAAAAATAATGAGTACTTTATTTGTTCAAAATGTATCAGTATAAACGATTGCAACAAATTATGTTTATTGAAAAATGAAAAAGTCCCAATATAAAAGGAATTAGATTGTTGTAACACATTTTGAAAATACTTTATTGGTAAAATATTTATTATATTAATTGGAAAATTTCCTCAAAAATCTATTAAAGTAATTGGACAAAATTATACTTATTGAAAAAACGAGCCAATTGTTCTTTAAAAAAAAGAACTATAATAAAAATTATTAAGCTTTTTATATCACATTTTACAAACACCTCGTTGTTAAAATGCTTTTTGTATTGATAAGAGATTTCACAGAAATTTATTGTAAAGGTTTGGATAAATTATGATTTTTGAAAAATGAGTCCTGTTTCATCAAAAAGCACCAATATAAAAAGAATCAGGCTGTTTCATCACATTTTTCAAACACCTCATTGGTAAAAATACTCATTGCATTGATGGTGGAAACCTTAGAAAAGTATTGAAAAGATCGGACTAAACTATGTTTATTGAAAATCGAGGATTTCGTTCATTCAAAAAGTATCATCATAAGAAAACAAGTATTTTAGAGTTATCTCAGAAAAATACATATTTAAAAAAATATCTTTAGTAAGTTAATTCCATTCATGAAATAAGAAAAGATATTGCTCATTATTGAAATGATCGAATGATATTCTTTTGCTAGACTACAGAATAAAATATATATTATTTACCTATAAAATGTAAATCTCCGAAGATTTCATTGGAGATAAATATGCTCTGATTTGTGATAAATAATTACTATACTCTATTGGTGATGAAAGATAATAGCTCCAAACGATTGCAATTAATGTAGAAAATATAAAGGCAATTGAGAGAAAAGCTGTTAGAGTGCAATAGTTTGGCACTTACATTTTAAATGTATAAATTCTTAATAACACTTTCAGATTTAAGTAAACATTGATTATAAATTTTACGGTCTATTTTTACAAATTACTTCTTCTGTGAATGGAATAGGAAATTTAAACAGTAAAATGCTTTTAATTCATTTGACACAACAGTCACGTGAGAAGCATCATTTTGTAATAACATCTACATTAAATTGTAGATCACTTTAAGCATTTTATGATGTAACATCCTATTTTCTCCAGAGAAATGTCCGATGAATCCCAAACTTATGGATGCATCATCTTTGTTAAGAATATATGCAGAGTTTATTTTTTAGTAATTCTCTATCAAGTTTTTTTTTCTATTGGCAGAAATTTAAAATTATTGGACGGATGTTTCCTTTATTTCCCCTACATTTTAACAAAGAAATATATGTTCTGCACTGCAATCTTTCTAATATTATTGATGAAAATGAATTTTCTATTCATACGAAATTTTAGTAAATCTCAATGCTAGCGTTTTTCACAGAAAATGTTAAATTATTGCACATGACACTTTTAGCTTTTGTGTAAGTTATAGTCCAAGATTACCTTTTTAAATCAAAATTTGAAGAAGGAAGATAAAAGAGTTTTACCTGCTTTCAAACCACTAGATGGTAAGATCTGTAGTGCCGTTTAATCTTCTCGGGGATTTATGATTCTTATTTTCTCTTGTTAGCAATAAAATCTAACACACAACGAAAGAAATAATATAGTGCACAAAATATCTCAGCAGAAAAATTAGAGACAAACCGATGAAACATTCATTAAAAACTTTCACTTCAAAGAGAGCCAGCTCAACCCTTTGGTTGTAGGAGAAGGACAATCCAACTAGAAGGAAGTCAGATAGATAAAAATATATATTATAAATAATAAATCAGGGATGATAAATTTTGAAATGCTTAAAGTGTAACAGATTTAAAATATAGAAAAATAAAATACGTACTGCAAATATAATAATACAGCATATAATAAATGTTTAGAAATAACAATAGAAATTCAATAAAACTGGATGAATTTAATAAGAATTTTGATAGTGTGGAAATGACCAAAATAAAGACGACTAAATATTGCAACAAGGGGAACAATTCCAATTAAAATATACCAAATATTCTGAAAAACAAAAAAACAAAAACACGTTAAAAGACGAAATTGAGCAAATCAAATAGTAAAAGTCAGAACAAAAAAATTTATAGAATTACATATTTTATATATATATATAATTAAAGAATGTGAAACAATGAAAGAAAAATAATCAAATTTTCTGCTAATAAATATTGCCTTGGCCTTGGATATTAAAATCCAAAAGTTTTATTGATACAGTATCTTTATGTGATACATACATTGCTATGCGCATATCTGTTCGCTTTTTCTATTATTAAATGATATCCCAACATATTTATTGTGAACTATTTAAACCCAACAATATGAATTATTTATTTTTTATTTTTCATTTATTAAATATAATGTTTTATCAACGGAATTTCGTTTTTGAAATGACTTTTACAGTTATACAAAGAAATAAATTTGTTCATCCAGATGCTTTGGCCGGTGAGGACACTGCATTACATTTTATTTATTTATTTGCTTTTTTGTATGTGAAATATATAAAGAAAAAAGTACTGTAATCGTAACAAAGTTCGAAATTCTTCGTTTCAAATTTCCCAAGGCGATACCGAAAAACACAATATCAGAATTATATCTATCGGTTGCTCTCCTTGCTCGTCTGGAGTAAGTGATAATTTTAAAAAACTTGAAGCGAAATGAATTAAATTTGACAATTGACAACAAATTTGTAGATTTCTATTAAATTTTGAACGGAATACACTGAGAAGAATTTCTACTATTACGAATAAAATTAAATAAATATAATTTAAAAGATTTAATATCTAAAGTGTGGATCCGTATCTATATAGGGACCAAATCCGTCAGGGGTTGACCGTCTATCGGTTTGTTATTTCGCGTGTATGTAAGTGCGATAACTTAGTAAAAGAAAATTGGTATGTGATCGTATGACAACAATTATAGCTGACTATCGAATTTTGATTCCAATTAATTTGAAAAATATAGTACTTGCCTATTCACCCCATTCCCTGTGATTATTGTCCAGGATTGCACGCTGATGAGTTGTTTCATAATTATTAATCGCCAATGGCATGCAGTTAATAATACAAAAGCACCGGTTTTCTTTACAGTACTACGAAGTACATAACTCTCAGGTATGTGACAGTGAAAATAAATATCTAAACACTCATGGAGTTCGTAGTCTTGTCCAAAATATACATTTTTATTTGGGAGTGAGAAAATCAATAACATCTTTATCAGAGAGATGCGTATATTCTCGTGGATTGTTACTTAAATGTTTTTCTCTTGACTTGTTTGAAGTTTTAACTATAAAGAAATTTGTAATCAAACATTTTTATCAAACTTTTATTTATCTCATGATTTCTAATAAGCTAGATTTATATTAACGTGCCGTTCTAAAGCACGGATTATTCTGGGGCAGATATTATAATTCATCCAATGGTGAATTTGAGGGAGGAATAATGTATTCCAGCAAATGCAGTATTCCGTAATAATTATCAATTTAAACCAATAGTAGAAGATTATATCAAAAATTCTATTTTTAAATGCCCCAAGAAAAATTTTTAAAACTGTTTTTAATAAATTTATTTTTATTAAATTTCCCTCTTTCTAAAGCGTTTCTTATTTTTCTTGTTTCTGGTAGCTTATGTGCATTTTCCTATAAAAAAATCAATAAGTGGTAAAAAAGGAAAATTCTTACTGTAATAATTAATGTTTTATGCGAAGTAATGGAAATTTTAGAATTGTAAAGAAAAAAATGCTATTTTTTCTCACCTTTCGTCTGAAAGCTAATGTAATCTAAATTTTTTTCTGCATCGCTAAGATAAAAGAAAAACGCACTGATAAAAATAATTAAACATGAGAAAAACTCCTGTGAAGTTTCTTTTATCAAACAGGAGAAGTAAACCTTTTCTCTTTACATCCACTTCTTTGTAAAAAAAAAAAAAAAAAAAAAAAAAAGAAAAGAAAAGAAAGAAAAAAAAAGAAAGAAAAAAAAAACTTATGTTACGACCTGCAAACATACATCTTTTCTTCTCCAATTCTGTTAAAACTCTAGGGTATCCCTATCCCACGTGGGGAGGGTGGACAGAAATGATCACTTCTGGATGGAAAGGGGGGGCACAGAAAACTATCACACTTTGGTAGAAAACTCGAAATAACAGTTTGTATACCAATTTTTTTCCTTCTTTCCAGAAGAAAGAAAACATATAAGAAGAGTCTAGTCAATGTGGTGCAGCAGAGGGGAAGGAAGACGGAGAGGGGGTTAATGACTCGTAACAGCGTCTAATTGCAGCAGATCCGATCGGGATGCGCGAAGAAGCTCATCATACTTTGAACTAACGAGATCAGAGTCACCCCTGAGAGTCATTAGGAAGGAACGGAAGGCACCTGCATCTTGCTCCAGCCTTTCCCTTGTTTTGACGGAAAAGACATCTGCCTTCTACTCGTTTTAAGGTGTCGGTGTTTATAGTACTTCTGATTTAAAAAGTATATATATTTTTTGATCTTTTAAAAAAGATATGTTAAGATATTTTATAACCGAAAATAAATATAAAACGGGACAAGTTTCAGATTTTTGTGTAAATTCCTGAGATAATGGTTCTCCCCCTTTTTAACCTTCGTTATTGCAGTCACGATTTTCAGATTTATTGATTTATTTTATAGTTTTTCACTTAAAATATGGATATAAAGACAACAGCTCAGTGTTAGATTTTATATCATATTATTTAGACTTAGGCTGGTAATCTTTCGATTAAAGGTAGACTATAATCTCGAATATCATCTAAATCATTTAGTGTTTCAAGAAAGAAAAAAAGAGAAAAGAAAGTAAAAGACCCCCCTCTCCACCTACACTGATACAAAGATTGGATTTCCGTTTTTTTCCCTTACACCTGGGGTTTTATACTAATATCCAGGGCCAAAATAACTGGTAAAGCCGGTGACTACCTAAAAGCCCCTAAGCTTTTATATTTTTTCATATATTTTCAGGGTTACTTATATTTATGTTTTCATTTATTTACAATTGCAGATACTTGAATACTCTGAAATTAAAATCAGTTGCTTAAATTTCAGAAATTTCAGTAAAATAAGTGCAGATTTCCAGAATTTCTAGTAATTTAATGTATTATATTATTCTGATATAGGTAGCCAGGAAAGCCTTGTATTTAAGGAATCAAAATATGTTAAAAGCTTTTGTAAATTTTTTTGTATCTTTGTCTAGTTTTTTTTTTTTTTTTTTGCATGTGAGATACTGAAAACCAATCCTTTTGAAGTCATCTGAAATTAAATGATTCTTTATTTAAATTTGTTGCAATATCTCTAATTTAAAAAAAATCTATCACGGAAATAAAAATAGAATAAATAAAAAAATATACAGTATTTGAAATTTGAACAGGAAAAAGGTCACCTCCCAAAACTTCCTTTGTGGAAGTTAACTCTGCTTCTGTTTGTATTTTATGTTATGTCTGGTATACTTATTCATCACTTATGAGTATTATAATGAAGTCGAGGGAATGACAGATATATGTAAGATTATAGGAAATTCCATAAATTTCAGTACAAATCTAAAATTCGAATTACTTGATGGTACAGTAGTTGCAACAACTCGTATGCAGATGTTACAAATCGCATCTTCCGTAATGGACAGTTTAGTGATCCTTCCTTCAGCGGTCAGATAGAGATCATGCCTTTCTCTGAGACAGATTAGGGGTTCTTCCGTATACAGATGTTCAGAAACATGTGGTGAGCTGTACGTTTTTCCCTTTCTCGTTTCCAAAATGCAGATGATCTGTTCGCCGAAAAATTGAGTTTGGTATTTTGATTAATTCCCATGTATTGGACTTCCTTGAGACCGAAAACTGTATTTTTGGAACTACACCTGTAAACACGATTATTCAAAATTGAAACAAGACACAAGCATGAAATATAATATTTCATTTCCACATCAAAATTGTGGATTTCTACAAAATTTTAAGCGAAATTCGCATTGAACAAGATGAACTATTAATAATAATATGAATACAATTGCTCAAAAATGTAAATATTTAAACAAATGAAAATTGGAATATATATTTATAATCAGAAGCATAGTCAACCATCTAACTCTCCGACCCCTCCGACGGGACACGGATTTAAACCATAAAACTGAATGATCGGACCGCCGCAACAGCAATTGGCGGGAACTGTGGTTGAGTCCTAAGGGCCGTCACCGGCCACGTTACAACCCTTCCCGAAGGAAGTACGTCCCGTCATCGATGGGAGGAGTCAGATCCCCCACCTATTAGTGTTCCCTCCAGGGTGGCAAGATCCAACCACCATGCCTGAAGCATCTCATCCTCATTTCGAGGTGCCCCCTGGGGGGTTTAATCAGAAGCATAGATATGCATCACAATTTTGACCCAATCTTCCCTTGCTTTGAGTATTATTTTTTATTCATGTACATACTAACAATGATGCTAAAAATACAATTAGTTTGATCTATGAATTTCATTATTTATTGGGGTCAATGTATACTTAAAAGACAAGACATTATCATTATAAAAATATTTGATTTGAAATTGGATAGTGTTTCTTAACATTCTATATAATTTTTATTAAATCATTGTGACGATTGTTACTACATAAATGTCTCCCACAAGAATAATAGAATACATGTTATTATAACTTTATATATTATGCATAATAAATTGCGTTATACAAAAGTATATATTCTATAAAATAAATTATTATATTTATAACATCATTGTGCGATTGTTACTGTATAATTCTCTCTCACAAGAAATTTATAATATCATTTGTTAAAATTCTTGAAGGCTCTATCCCAAGTAGTACACTATATTGTATAATATTGAAAAATTGAAAAAAAACAACAATATTGTACAATATTGGAACAGTGTAAAGTGTAAGAATTTTGTTTATATAATATAGTTTCCCCAATATCATGCAATACAGTTTTCCTATATTGCATATATATACAATTAGGCAGCTAATAACTATCTATGTAGTATGAGCCCCTATGCTACTCTCTTTGTCCCTCGCCTGCAGAGGGCAGTAGTGTTGCGGCTAGACGAGGAAGCATGCAAGCGAGGCAGACGCTTGGAGCGGAAAGTGTGAAACGTCAAAGTTGAAGGAGCATGTGTTAATCAGGAACTTGATTCTCAACACCTTGTGATAATAGTCATTCCAAGTCCGCATAAAGAGCAACCAGTCCTATACTTTTATTGTTTTCTACATGCTCGTGTAGACCTGTGTCCGCCCATTAAAATTTAAGAAAGACAAACATGTAGTCTTCTTTTGATTGAGAACACCCCACGGACAGGCGCCCTACATCTTTAGTTATCATTATGAAGTTATATGCTCTGATATAGATTTACTTTAAATTTTTACCAAAAAAATTGGTAACGTCGTTCGTTCGAATTTTACTATGTAAAACAGGCAAGGCTGTTTATTCCGATTTATAATTATAATAGATGTGGTCTAAAAAACAGGTATTTTAACAATTTCTTAAAATGTCATAATGCCAAATAGTGGTATAAAAAAATTTTATGACATCATCGGAACGAGCTTAACTGTATAATTCACTCCCACAATAATTAACCTTCTGCTAAAATTCCTAAAAGGCTAGATATGCAATTCAGCAGGCCAGACAGCTTGTTCTAATTTATAGTTATCACAATAAAGGGAACCTATTCCCAAAAGGAGAATTCCCTTGGCACAATTCCACGGCGGATTTCCACGTGAGAAGCGTATTTGTGCACGCCAACCTCATTTCAGAATTAGGAATTAGGAATTTCCAGCTACGGCTCTGCAGCTGGATTATTAATATCTCCCTCGGCTTGTCAAGAGAGGAGCGAGGATTCGCTTTAAATGTTTTAAAACGCGCCGCTTTAATTTAAAGCGTCTTCACGTGGAGTCCAAGCTGCAAACAAAAGGCTGCGGCACAGCGTCCTCTAATTACAAGCGGGAGGTCAAAAGCATTTAATTCGGATTGGAGGGGAGGGGTGCTGCATTGATTCATATATAATTGAGGGGGGTTCCTTTGTCAATAGAGTGGCTTTTAAGTAATCTTTCACTCCCATATTTGAGTCTTAAGCTATTATATCACCAATTTCATAGTTTTTTATTTACTCTAAAATTTCAATAAAGACTTTTCTTATTTTCGCATAAAACAAAACATGATTAAATAATTTTATGATAATGTCAATGTATGCTCAAGAGTTTTACTTTACGAGTGTTGAGATAATCAAGATTTCAAAGATTTCAAATGAATAATAATCAAATTTAAAATCTAAAAAATCAACCTTTCTTAAATTTCAAAATGTTAGATTTTAAATAAAAAAATATTTCCTTATTATGTGGTTTCTTTATGGATATCCACTAATATTTTATTTAAGGAATATTGAACACAAAATTATATGATTTCATCATTTGTTAATTGGCAAAATCATGATATCCTGATTTATTCCATCTTTCACTAAATGTTTGGTGAATTCTTTTCATGACATCATAAATTTTTGATGGAAAACAAATTTTATTTTATAACCCCGACATAGAATTTTAATATCAAACGAAATAATTAAATTAAATTTAAGCTATCAAAAAATCGACATATTTTTTTACTTTTTCTTATTTATCGAAATAGTGAATGACATACTGTAATGTTCTAATGAATAATAATCACATAATAAAATTTCTGTAAGATAAATCAAACATTTTAATCCAAAGTTATTTTTTACGAAAGATAAATTTTGAGGTAAACCAACCTAAAAAAAAATTAATAAATGATTGTTGATGAGACTTCATCAAATAGAATGACAAGAATGATTACTACAATCTAGTGTTAGCCGGTGTCATTTTGCATACCATCTGCAAAATTATTCATGTTATTGAATATTTTTTTAAATAAAATTATTTTGCTGATTTAAAAAAAAAATCCAGTTAATGCATGTTTCAGGATAAAGATACTAGCACTTTTGGATGATTGTACTTATTATGCTTTCAAATTCACCTTATTGCTCAATCTAAATTTCCTCCTCCCATTATCTCTCTTTCCTATGTTTTGATGAAATAAGCACCTCCTGGTACATTTGCAAAAGCCTGGAGTTTCCGAATCCGAGAGTGAACAGTAGCACTTTTTTTTTTTTCTTAAACAGGTGAGATCGCAGTGATCAATTGGACAGATTTGTTATTAAAAGATATATTGTAAAGTTTATCGATGTATCGTAAATATTTTCAAGTACTTGTAAATAATTTTAGTAAAATGCTACAAAAATCATCTAAATCAGATACGTTATTCCCCAGCATCAAGTTTTGTTAAAATAAATGGATGTCTTTTAAGGAGTTAATGTATAGAGTGGTTATATTTAAAGTTGTGGTGGAATGTAGATTAGTATTATCCATGCAGGAAGCAACAGGACGAATGTTTTTAGGAGCATTTCTTTTAATAATCACATTCACACACTAAACAAGCAAAAACACAAAGACAAGACATTCACACGCGCGGCTTCACAGTTCAGCATCACATCTCATTCTAATTATAATCGCAACGCACTATGGGATGACATATGGGGTGGCCTAATCAGGCATCTAGTATCCAATAGAGAAGATAAGAGTAATGCAACTGCTACAAAGTTGAATTTTGAAAGAGTCATAAAAGGAAAACTACGGGGCTAAATGTTACCAAACTTGGCAATAGTTTAAAGAAAACAATGGAAATTTCTTATCTGTCTAAAAATAGCTCAAAAACTCATCACCAGGGGGAAATGACGCTGTATGCAATATTGTTAAGCAAAATAGAACATGAAGACACCAGTTTAAAATGTGTTTAATCTATTTTGAAACGTGACACAAAGCATGTTCAATGTGGCGTCCACCATTTACTGAAATCAAGTTAAATCACGTTATTGCATTCTCAACAGTAGTTCTTCGCATATCAGGAGGAATGTTCCGCACATGTCGGTGCATCGCATCTTTCAGTTCCACCAAATTGTTTAGTTTATCACCATTAATAGTGCTTTTGAGATAACACATATTGAACATGCTTTGCAGCATTTTTCAGAAATGATTAAACACATTTTAAAGCAGTGTCTTCATGTCCTATTTGGCTTAACAATAGTGATACAGTGCCATTTTACCCCTGATGAAAGGTTTTTGAACTTTTTTTTGGCAGAAAAGAAATGTTCATGACCTCCTAGAAATTATTACCAAGTTTGATAACATTTGGCCTAGTCATTTTGCTTTTATGACCATTTGAAAGTGGAACTTTCATTATAAACATCCTGTATATTAAATCGTGGAAAACAAATGGAAATTTACTGAGATCCAACCTACCCTAAAAACTGCAAGGCTAAAATAATACCGGTGGGATGGATAATTACCCCATTAGCACGCCAAACTCACCCCAGGTACGCCAGTCTATCTGACAAAAAGAAAATAAATCGAAACCAGTTACTAACTGTAAGAGTAGATCCATCATTCCAAAAAAGTCAAGATTCGTCATTGCTCGAATTTATATTTATCACGTGTTCTAGTATTAAATAATAGTGAAAAGATTGGTAGTTTTCATGACCAATCTGGAAAATGACGAAAATCTTCGCCACCAATCGAAAAAATTCCTAAAAATTCTCGAATTTCGAATGTGTGACAAATAACTCTGGAATTCGGCGTTGCAATATTTATAGAGCTTATATCAAATTTAATTGGAAACCTCAAAAACAAAATATGAAAGCTCGAGTTATGAAGTTGTTATATTCTTTTATTTACTAAAGTATTTAAATGCATGTTAAACCAATTATGATAGTTAAACTAATTTATATTATATTACGAAATTAATACACTGGAGATAGAGCCTAAATTGGAGTGTCTTTCGTTTGACCAACGGAACGTGCTATGCTGATGTTTTATTTAATTTAATAGAAGTATACAAATATACTCTTTTTAATTTTATTTCGCAATAGCTTTAGACTCTGGAGAGATACATGTAATATTAGTTGCTGTTTCAGGCATGATATTAATATTATTAATTTCGTTATGTCAACCACTTTATGAATTACAACTGTAATATTTAATTCTTAATTAGCTAAAATCCTTAATTCTTATAAAAAAGGCCAATTAACATAATGAAAAATTCATTTAAATAGCAGTAATAGAAAAGCTATTAGTATTTGAATTAAATTATGTTATAAAAACGGAACACATATGTAACTAACTATTACAAAGAAACCTATATTTTGAAAATTAGTTTTCGTTTTTTAATTTTGGTTGGATTGATTGTTTAAAATTTTATGGTACAAAAGCTAAGTTTGGTCATTCCAAATGTTTATTTTTAATCATATTATTGAATATAAATTATAAAATACTGAACAAATATGATAATTTAACATTTACTTAATTTCATAATTCTATATAAATAATACGTTCGGCAATTAGTTCCCATTATCTTAGAGTTATAGCTGATTGGAACTGTTAGCCGTATTGAAAACCCTTCTGATTTCAAAAATAATAGCATTAAATGAAGACTTGTTTGATTCAATAGGTAACTAGCTATATATTACGCCTTTTAAAAGTCGCAGTTTATAAGTAGAATTTACAGAAGTTCTGTTAAGTAAATATTATAGATAAAATATACAACTGTGACAAAATTTTAATCATCGTAAAAAATTTCATTCCTATCTACGGGTTTCAGTACTGAATACACAGAAAACGATATGCTAATATTAATCTAAATGAAAATATGGGTTAAATTTGTTAGGTTAGTACAACATTGAATTATAAAACAAACCGTTTTTTTTTTAATTAAAAAAATATTGAATGTTTTTCATTTTGATGTTGTGCAAATGATCAGAATATGTTCCAATCTTATTTTTTATCAATTTCATTTTAATAAACTTTTTAATTGTAAATTTTCTCTGTGCTGTTAATAATGACTAACTCTTGAATTCCAAATTGATGTTTCCATTTTCGCTTTGACGAAAGTGGCTGATAATTCCATTCAATCACATTCTCTTAATCATTTAGGATTTAAGGTAAATCCTTCTCTAACCAATTGCCTTTCATCCTTAATTTGCTTCTAGACTCAATCAGCTTAAGAATGTCCTTTGGCAAAAGAATTTCTTTGCGAAGTAATGCATTCCTAACATTTCCAGAACGATTTTTTTTTTGATTTTTGCTTTTCTCGTTTTTTGTGGAAACGGAAGGAAAAAAAACAATTTAAGCATCCTTAAGCAATTCTTTTTTCGGTTCGTATTTCCTGTAAGATTTTCTCAACCCAATTTTCAAGAATATTGATATGAAAAATAGGAATTTGTTGTTGTTGCTTATGGCACTTTCAATGACAAGTGTCATTGAGAAGTCCACTGAAGAAATCAGCGATTTTAAGTCCAGTTTTAGCGTCTCTTGTTTCAGTAGCGCCATCAAGAGCCAAGAGTGCATCTTAGCTACTCATGCGTTCACGGGTCGGACTTCATTCATATTTCATTCAAGGTCGTAATTTAGACCTGAATCTGAAAACGATCATCTCCGATCCAGTACATCAATTATCATTGTAAAATTAAAGGAATATTGTGTAATATGGTAATATACAGTACAATTCCCAAGACTATACTTCTTCTTCTTGCGTACAGCCGACCACCCCTACACCACTGAACGTAGCAGTATCGACAGGAATCTTGTTGTGACCGACTGCTATCTTTAACATTGTCCCCCAAGACTATATTATGTAGTTTCCCGGTATTTTGAGACAAAGTTTCCAAAACTGCGCCTAATTAGATCATGGATAAAAAAAAAGAAGATTTTTTTCATGTTTCGTACATTACTGTTTCATTGACAACTTACCTTGAAAGTGGAATCCAGGGCTTTTTGATTAGCAACTCAATATTTTATACATTGGACTAATGAGCTTTTGAATGTAAAGTAAATTATTTAACTTTTGAATTTATTAATATTAATGTAAATAGTAAGTAAAATATTTTCAAAGTGTATAACTATGATGCACCTCCATACCTACTTTTAATAGTCCATTTAATTAATTCATTTCTCCTTTTCTCGTTAGAAATAGAATGTAAAATCAAATATACTTTTTATAAAGATTTCCGGTTTGTACTTAGATCTAAGATCTGTTGTTATCTTTTGCATTCCTTAGTCCAGTCTGAATGGCTATTACGCAGGCACTAAGTTTTCACATTCTTGATGGATAATGATTCTTATAAAAGCCGTACAACAGAAAAAATTGTTTCATTAATTTTTGGAACTGGGAGAAATCTATCATTATTTTCAGATTTCTATGAACTAAAAGGAAACCTTATATTCGCATATATATAATAACCAATCTCATCATTTTTACGGAGCGCAAAGTGTTAAAATAAATTATAAATTTCTTAAAAACATATTAATTATACTTATATAAGGAAGTAATGATTTGAAGAATTAATTAATTAATTAGGAATTATACTGAGTTAAGAAAGTAGTGATTTGAAGAATTAATTAATTAATTAGGAAATATTCTGAAATAAGGAAGAATTAATTAATTATATGCATATCAGAACGATGTGGGTTAATGTCATGATATCATTTAACTCAATGATTTCTACGAATGCACACGAATTATTCAATTTTTGAATATGTCAATATCAGCTTCAGTGATAATTAATTAGGAATATTTGGTATTAACTTTGATTTTCATTAATTTTAAATACGATGTGGATGCAAAAAAAAGAATCAAATCAGGGCTCTCCTTAACAACAAAATCGAGATGTAGTGTCAATTTTATAAGATCTCTTGTATGTTGCTTTCTCCGTCAAACGACATTTCCTTGATGTTTCCACTCAAATACTCCGAAGAGACTTCCTCCTGGAAGAAATTGAGACGAAAATGGATCATCAGATCCCGAAATAGAAAGTTTCATCAAGCTTCTCCTATTAACTCATTATAAAGCGATGCAAATATACACAAGGGGAGCACATTACCACGGTACAAAACGACGCTGTAAAAATGAGATAGCAGAAGATGGTGTGCTTTCTGGCTCCTCAACGAAGCATCAAATTATGCCCCACAGCCGCGTAGTTAATTGCATTATATGATGAGTCTTAACTCCCACCACAGAAGAAACCTTTTTCTCTTCACCCCCGCCTAATGCGTTGCCAAAACCAAAGGCAGTTTTCAATTTCCGCCAGACGATATTCTCAATTGCGTCAGCTCGGTTCGAGTGTATGTGCGTGGGCATATACGTACTCTCTCTCTCTCTAAGAAGGAATGGAAGGGATCACTTTCCACAGCCGGCATTCACCATTAAGGGGGTGATCGAAAAGACCAGTAATAAGAGAGCGTCCCGTTCGATTTTAGCACAAAATGAGCCCTCCTCTTAATCCCCGACAAAAGGAAAAATCAAGCGTGCCGGTAATGGCCGCTATTGTGAAGAAGATGGAAGATAATTATGAAGCCACAAAAGGAAAATATCCAGAGGGAGACGAGGAAGGAAAAGGAAGGAGTTGATATTTTTCAAGGGAAGGGACTTCAACTTCTTCTTTGCGGGAGATGTTTTCGTCTGCGAAAAACCAATTTTCGCGGTCCCCAAAGGCGCAAAAATGAAAACCGCAATTAAGGCCCCTCTCAGCCCATGGGAAAGCGTCTCCATAACAGCAGTCCACGTTATTAAGGCACAAACGCACTAACCTAAGAAAAGCATAGCCTCCCCCTAACAACATAATCTTCATTCATCCTTTAATGATTCGAGCGGTTGAGGGTGTTAAAGTAGAGTTCTCGCGCGTCAGATTGCACAGTTTATGAGAAGTGGAATAAATGCAATGATCGTTACGCAGCCCGTCGCATGTCCCTTTCCACCTCCACCCCAGTTAAATTTTCGTCGATTAAAAAGCTGGAAAGTGCTCCCAGCTTAAGATGAATTTCAAAACATCCATTAGTTCGGGTTTCTTGTTAAGTCGAAGCGGTGGGTTCGCAGTGCACAGATCTTAAATAACTCAGCCTATTAGGCTTAAATGTATTTCGAGTTTAAAAGTCACGATTTTAATGGATTTCTGCCTAAGTGAAAGGGCTATAATCTTGCTGTAATGTCCTGTTGTGCGTCTAAATAATGGCACCACGTGTAGACGGTATAGACGGAGCAATTACAAAGAGGAAATTTTATACTTTTTTTGTATTCATCAATTTTATTTAATCCTTATATTAAGCAACATGTTAAACTTTAAGATTCTGGATGGATATTCTAAAGAAGCACTTGCTCGAAATTCGTTTTATGCTATTCCTGGCTGTGACAACTTCTTTAAATTTAATACTGAATTAATCCTTTCGCCGTCCTCTCCTGTCCTCAAAAATTTCTCCCCAGCGTTCCTCTGCATTTCGCTGCAGGTAGCGTTGTTTCCTCTGTATAGATTAGTATATTTCTCTGTGTACTAATTGTATTATATTAGTATATATACTCTGCATAATAATATATTAGTACAAATATCTCTGTGCATATTAGAAGCAACAAAAATAAAAACTCAAACAAGTAAACATTTACAAAGCATTTTAAATATTTAAAACTTTTAAAATTAGAAGCACACTTGAAACGCGTTACGGCCGCCCTGCAGAAGTTTCACTTGAATGCGGTAGACGCGTTATGGACGACGAAGAGGTTAAACAATTTGACCATTTCGCATCAATTTGCCAACAAGAAAAGGTAAATTAGATAAAGCTAATCCTCAATTAAGAAAAACGAAGTAATTTTCTACTGACTTAAATTATGGACAAATTATTCCCTACTGACTAATTAAAAAGAATTATTTTTATTATTCCTATTCTAGGCTTGAATTTTAACATCTTTAACAAAAAAGAAATAATTATATAAAGCTAATTGCTAATTCAAACCACAAACGCGAATGGAAATTTCTCATATCTTTCCATAGAGTAACCAGAAATTCTCTATATTTTTTCAGGATTATTACTGATGCCATTCGCGGAACCCTTATTTGATAAGCTTTATTCTGAACCATATTAAAGAATAAACATAATCACAATTCAGTGAGAAAACTAAATTTTAATAGGATCAAATAAAACGAACACACTTTTGCAAAAACCAAAATACTTATATTGAAAATAATTTTTTTTCATCTCAAAAAAAGAGTTGCTTTCATTTCTTAGTAATAATGGTTATATGAAGGCAGAATTTAAAACTACAACCTTCAGAGCTCGTATTAGACGCCTCCGAAATTTCCACGAATAGTTTGTTACATTGCTCTTAATTTATTTTACTGGCTATAATACTGATACTTCACACTAGCTGTCTTAACATATGCCACGTAGTGCGCATGTACTTGGATTATCGATAGCATTAATTTAAGATGGAATAAAGATTTTAAAAAATATTTCAATGTTTGTGATTGAGAAGATAGTTCTTTGTTTTGCCAATTATTTTAAAAATATATATTATGGTCACCAAAGGCGGTTAGGTAAAAATAAATCTAATATTTAATTTTGTTAAATACATTGCGCCCTCGTTGCGCATATGTGCGTGACTGCAACATTTCCAAGACAGCCTCGTCGGACACGTGCGCAATGGATATTTTCGTCTTCATAACTTGTCGCATGGGACGTAGAAGCACTACAAAATATTTTATAAGGATATCTGATATTGTGGCATGTAGGAAAACACTTTATAATCACGGTTTTCGCTGATGGAAAATAACAAAATACGTGAGCGCAAGTTGCTCATATATGAGCAAAATCAATTATAAGCTAGAAACTTACAAAAGTAAAACAAGTTAATCAAATCATGCATCACATAAATATATTTGATGCCAAATGCATATGAATTACAAATTGTAAATCATAGCACCTTGGAAAATATTACTGATTAGATTGCAGCACGCAATGATCAGTGACGCTTGCGTTCTAAATAAAGCAATCTGATACCTCGATAACAATGCAAATGTGCAATTCAACTCATTTTATCAGCAAATAAAGCTTTAAAAACTCTCTATTCACTAAATTAAGCTGACCAGTCACGTGATTGACAGTAAAATTGCTGCTTACTTATATTTTTTACAAATTTATCTAAAACAACATAATTTTTAAAAATCCAAAAAATTAGCATTTAAATTATACCAATTTTATCACCTTACTATTTCTTCTTTAATTGCAATAAACTTTTTCCCAAAATTAATTCAAATGTATTTTGTAATAATGTTTTATTTTGTTGTTGTTGTAATGAAATTCATACTATTTTTATTGTTTCACTCAATGTTTCATTTACATTCTTTTGCATCATGATTTAAAAAATACTTGCTTTAAAGATCAACTTAGATTTTTCAATATTCGCTACAATGAATTTATACAATGATGCTTGAAGGTCAACATTTCCTCTATAAATTGTAAGGCAGAAAAATCCTTAATAAAGAATGCAATGACTGATGCAAGACATTTAAACGATATCGAATTAATCATGAGACTTTATCATTATACTTGACCGCGGTTACCTGGTGGTAAGGCCTTGGCTTTGGAACTGGAAAGTTTCAGGTTCGTGACTTGATTCCACCGAAGAACCGTGGGGTACGAGGGTGTCAATGCACGTTAAATGCACATCCAGGCCAAATGTTTTTCTCTGGTTGGTGTGGTGCGGAGAGGGAGGTGCCAACTCAGGTGTCATCCTCGTCATCTGACCGCGGTTCAAAATTACGAGATCCCAAAAAAACTCTAGTGTTGCTTCAAAACGGGACGTTAATATAACTAAACTAAACTAAACTTATTTTTCTACATTGCTTCAGAATACCAGTTCAAATTCTTTTATTTTTCATATTGATTGCTCCTCCTTTTTTTTTTTTCTTAATATTTCTTAACATGTTTTAGATAACTGTGACTGAACTTTATGCCTTTTCTGGCACTGGTGATTGGTTTTTGTTATTCGGGTTAAGTTACTGGCGGCATATATCTAAAAATTATATTATAATTCAAATTTGGTGATCACAAAACAATGAAACGGAATTAATACAATCTTATCATAACTTTGCATAGATCACTAGCTGTGAGCAAATCAAGGAAATTGGATATTGCGAGCTGGATGGAAAGTACGAAGAAAAATTCGATGCTTAATATGTTAACAAATATTTAAGATAATGTTGAAAAAAGATTGACCTTCATCAAAATTGCTATCACGATTTTTTGACATGCTCCAATGTAAAAATAAATAAATAAATAAATTTCTAAGATGTATGTTATAAGTAAAAAAAAAAACTTTATTTAAAATGTCCCATAATCTGGATCAACACTTTAATATACCAATGCTTGATTTGCAAGTTATGAAATCGATTATCTGTTTTTAAGAGATATTTCTGTTTTTCAGAAATACATTAAACAGTATTAATATTTTCCTAATACATTATATAATACATTATTAATATTTTCCTAATACATTATAACATTATATAACATTTTCTAATACATTATACCATTATAATATTTTCCTAATGAGTTTAAAGAATATATTTAAATAGAAAAGATTGAAAATAGAGGCTCAAAAACTGAATTCAGCTTTAAATATTGTGGCATTGTTGTGATATAAAGAGTCACTAATGATATATTACACAATTTAAATGGAAACTGTTTTCAGTAGATATATTTTTTTTTGTATTTTTTACTACAAGCTTGTAAACTGTAAAACGATGGGAAATTTGAATTATTCTTTAATAATAAATAAATTTTTTTTTCCAGAACAGTTTCACCATTTTTTGAATATTTTCATAAATAATTTATTGATTATGCAAGACAATATAAAGACGCAACAACAGCAAACAAACTGCTAGAGTTTGTGTTGATACGAGCATCCCCTGATTTATTTGTTACTCTATTACTATCAAGTCAATATATTGCCTAGTACAGCAAATATTGACAGTTCTAATTAGCAGAAACAACTGTAATGTCAAGTGTTATTCGTCTTTGTATCAACTTTTAATGGAAAACCTATTTGTGTTCGTTGCATAAAACATATTCAGATTAAAAGAATGCATTTAATATCTTTCAAAGATTCGTTATTATTTTACTTTAAGAGCAACCTTATAAATACCTCTTCATTCCATTCTTGTTTCTTCTAAAAACCATTAAATGCTAAGTTTAAATAAAAGCTTTACAAAATCCTAAGAAAATAAATCGCATTGAAAAGAAAAACTTCAAAGAATTAAATTAAGTTGTAATTTTAGACAACTAAGCGCAGGCGTTTGCATTTAGCAATTTAGTTCCTATTTCAACAGTTATAGAAAAGACCAAACAAGTGAAATAGAAGATATCTTTATCGTCTTTCATACGTTATTTGTGCGATTAAATACTAATTAAAAATAAAGTTCCATTTCTTTTCTTTTTAAGATCTTAGCCGCCTACATTAAAAAGATAAAAACAATAATTATTTTGGAAAATGTGAATAAAAACGAAGCAAGTTTAACGATTCTAAAAGCTGCAACTTTATATTTTAAATCTTATTTTATATCAGGATTATGCTGCATTTTATAATTAAGTTTCGAATTCAAAATCCAAGCATTTTTATAATGATTCGTTTTATACAATCCCTTTTTCTTCATTTTTTTATTAAATCAAATAAAAATAGCATTCATAATGTTTTTTTTTCAAAAATGATACATTTTTTATTTTTTTTCCTTTTGTAGGCTTAGGAATACTCTCGTAAGCTACAACAACATAAAACTCATGAAATGAAATGAATAATGAAATCTCCATCTGCAAATTTCTACGCCACACAAATGTTAAGATATTTGGTCAAAGACTGAATTTTGAATACGTTTGTCTATTCCCAAATCTCCTGTTATTTACATCTGATGATCATTTATGAATTACAATTAAGAAACATCAAAAAATGGCTCATTTAATTCGGTAGGTGCTCTAAATCATAGATTTGATTCATGACCACAAATTTCTTAAAGTAGACTAAGTTCATATTACGATAGGCACTCTGTTTACTTTTAGTTCAACCAGAGGGAGTAGCTTTTCCGAAGCTGTCTTACATACTCTTTAATAAACGTGCACATTGTTAAACATATGTCATTGGTGAATAATAGTTATGAAAGTGTGGTCGTTGGCGATTTGTCGTCGAGATGTGGTTAACACGCAGATACCAAAAAATTGAGTATGTATTTGAATGCCTTTTTTTCAAACCGATTTAAACCAAAAACTGACACAGAAAAAATTATTGTGTTCTTCAGTTTACTTATTAATATATTAATGCAAGTACAAGCCAACAAATGGTTTACCTCTCTATGGATTTAGTTCCAAATTTGATGGATATCCAAATTATAGATATTAAATCTATCTACCAAATATCTCCCTTTCTCTCTTTTTATTCTGTAGTTATGGGGCTAATTTATATCCATATAGCTTGACAGACAGACTTCCTTCAAATGAACATTCAAAATTTGGAGTATAAACCATACAATAAATTTCATTCGTCTTGTACCAAGAATTGTTGTTTACTTTTATAATATACAAGCATAATTCCTAAAATATGTTTTTCGATCTCAGGGTGGTCTGTAACACTGAAATACATTAAAATGTCGAGCTCGAATTTTTTGACGATTAAAATTCTCTTTTTTTACTATGAAATACTCCGTACACGTGAAAGCAAAAACATGAATTTCTAAGGATAATATCAGATAAAGTCAAGTAAGTCTGTCAGATCATACACTTTAGCTCTTAATTTCGAATAATTTATCATGTCTGGATAATTTCAAATTTTAATTATCCCAGATAATGTCTGATACTCATTTCATAGGAATATGACTTGTAAACAGAACACACTTTCTTCCACTTCATATATATTAGAAATTATTACATTTTAGGTAAAGATGCTCTTTATTTATTTGTTTCCATTATTCTAATTCACTTGTCCAAAAATTCTTCAGATTGTTACGATTTCGTTCATTAAAAAACAAATACTTGATTATATTTTCATGGTCATAATAGTTAAGCTATAAATATTCTTGCTTCCCCTCATGAAGTTTGAAAACGAATTAAAAGTGATCTGACAATCATAAAGAGTAGTGACAATCATAGTACACATGATTGTGTATAATTAATCGCATACTATTGACGAATAATAGTTGCGAAAAACCCCATTAGGGTGCATGCAGTCTTTGATGATTTTTATTGATGATTAATCCCTGGGGCATGATAAATTATCTCCCGAAAAACCGAATGTATGCTTCTTTTCAACACGATTAAATCGCAATTTTACTCAGAACTATATATTCACAAATTCACATACAAGATTTCTTATATTTAAGTCATCACGTTTTTGAATTATATCATATTTACATTCTTTTGAAAATGTAGACCAATAGATGGTCAATCATTTACGAATTTAATTTCAAATTTGATAAACATCTCCACTTTAGATGTTTAATTTGTGTACTGAATTTCATTTTATCTAGTTCTTTTCGTTTGACGGTTATTGTATTAACTTTTATTCAGATAGTTGTATCGACAGACTTATTTTGAATGAAATTCGTTCAAAATATTCGAAAAGAACTTTACAAATTTGAAGTAGAGATCAAATAATAGATTTCATCCTTCTTACTAAAGGATGTCTTTATCATCTTCGCAGTCAGAGTTTCGGACAGATAGATTCTGAAAAATACATTCCAAAAATGTGTTATTGGGAATCTGGAAAATCTGAAAGTGGAGATTTGTTAGAATCTAGAGTCCAGATTTTTTGAACGATTATATATATATATATATATATTTGCATACAATGTGCACAAAAAATAATGCAATACTTTGACTGATTTAAATTAAAACTCCATTTCCTCTAGCTAAAATGTTTAGGTCATATAAGTATAGAAGAAATTTTTAATAATTAATATGAAAAATAACACTTTAATATTTGCCCTTTAATCTAAGAAACACACTTTATTTCTTTCCTTTATTTGGGAAGACAAGATTGTAAGACACTCTCCGAGAAACGTTGGGACAGTTCAGAATCAGACAGATTCCAGAGATGCAAATTCTTCTTTTCAGTGGACTTCATCTATATATAAGTCAGTCGAATGACATAATATAAAGGCATATTATTTATCCCTAGATGCCCATTTTTATAAACATCAAAATCGTCAAATATTTAAATTGTTCTTAATTAATTGATTTTTTAAATGCATTCTAACATTAATTATCTGAAGTCTTTATTCCATAGATAGATTATAATTCTAGGATTCGATAAGTTGAAATTCTAAATCAGTAAAAAATCGAAGCAATGCGCCAGATAGGTTTGATTGTGTTTTTTTTCAGCATAAAAAGATCCAAAAAATTAGCTTCCCCAAAAATTATTATCCAGGACTTTAAGAATCAAAATCTTTAAAAAAATCATCTGAAAAGAAACAAGCCAAAATTCGTTTCAGTTCCCATTCCACAGTTTCTACAATTGCAGAATCTTCTATCACAGCCAACTAATGATACGATACGGAAGACTTTACTAAGAAGAAGTATATATAAATAAATGTCAATTTCGGAACTCGGCATTTGGAAAAGAGAGTAGCTTTGCAGCTTTTCCCACATCCAATGAAGGTATTACATTGAAAATCCCATCCACCTTCTCGACAGAATGGATGGTTTCGAAAGAGTTCTCGATCGAAAAAGAGAAAGAAAAAGCAAACAAAGTTTTTGTCTTCCAGCATCTGCTACCTCTATTAAAGGACGCTCATTCATCGAGGACATGATCCCCCTCCACCTTCTCTCTCTTCTTCTTCTTTTCACCCTTTGATTAGAGGTCAACTAGCCGAAGTGAGTAGCCGATCAGGGTTAGGATGTATCATTTTCTCTTCAAACATAAGATTTTGAGGTCATGTGAAGAATAAAAATATTAGCGTTCAAAGTATTAATTTTGCTTTGAAAAAATTTAAAATAAAAAAATATCGCATATTTTATAGTTATATTTTTTAGGTTAAAAAATCGGTTTTTGGAAATTGTATCGCATATTTTATACTTTTTTTATATTTGAAATTTTGAGATTCTGAATATATTTATTTTAAAATCATTTGAAATTTTGTTTCGTAGTGCATCGTTTGGAAAGGTATGTTGATATTTATTTTATCAATGCTATTTTACATCCCTAAAACCCCCTTTTTTTGGAAATATATCATCTTAGTGGATGAAATCAAATATGACATTTTCAAATCGGATGGAAAGCAAAGAGTTTATCGCATGCAAAATACATCATTAAATATCATAAATTTCCAACTTAATACAAAATATGGTATACAGCAAACACTGATATGGAAACTTTATAGATGTGTCAATGACTAAATACGTACAGCCTTGACGTTCTCAAGCGAAATTTACAATAAAATGCGAACAATAAGGGAACCTCAAGACATTTTAAATTGTACCAGGATAACGACCAATGCATACTGCTAATATTATGAGTTATGTGTCTTCTACCGCTGCCCTAGTGTGTTTAAAGCCCCTGTGCAGAATCCAGACATGAACATGTGTTAAATTACTTCCAGCAAAAGAATCAATGAATCCAATATTTCTAACAAGCAAGATATTCTTAAAATTCAATTTTAATATTCTTATTAAATTCTTAAAATTCAATTTCAATATTCTTATTAA